>PQXL01000108.1:0-90760 GCA_004916875.1 Botrytis galanthina
TAAATAAATATAATAATATTAATATTATTTATTAATTATTAATCAAATATAAAAGAATTATATATAATATTTTAATCTTAAAACTATACAAATTAATTCAAGGATTCAATATTAGTACAGTAATTATTTCTATAGTTAACACTATTCTCAGCAAAAAGGTTTTATTAATTTTATGCACTGATTTTAAATTATTATATAATCTATTTACAAAACTGGGAACAATTAATGAGAAGAAACTAATAATCGATATTATAGTATTATATCAATTCTATAAGTGGAGAGAGATTGTTGAGATAATCTGGATTAATGAATTAATTAATTTAACTAATATAATGATAAAGGGAAAATTATATCAAATTCTATCACGGAGGAATAGCTATGTCGATTGGTCACTTTGATCATATGATAGGTATGTATGGTGATAATAAACTAGATTGACTTGAGGTATGATAATAAGAATCATACCTACCTTATATACCTTGATTGAGCGATGGAATCGCCTAATTAGGTATTAGGGTTCACAAATGAAATGGAATAAATAGACTATGTGGTGATCATGGGGTAGGCAATTCTAAGGAGTGCCCTGCTGGATCACGTGTTGTTGGACAGGACGGTGAATTCCGTGACAAATTCTAAACTCATTGTATATTATATCTTTATATCTATTAATTTTTTTAATTTTTTTTTAAATTTCTATATAGATTTAAATTCAAAGATTTCAAAAATATATAAAGTTTTATTTTAATAATAATTGTTAAAAAGTTATTAAAGATTATATAAAATTTCTAAATTTATATAGAATTCCTATACAAATTAAAAAATCAATATTTTAAAGCTCTAGATCTCAATATAGAAAAAATCTAAAAATCTAAATTTTTTAGAATAAGCTTAAATCTATCTAAATTATATATATATAAATTTTCATCAAATTATATCCTATATTGATAGAAATATTAATAAGCCTAAAAAATGATTTTTGATGCGAAAGGGTAACCCAAAACAGAAGTGGCCCGAAAGTAGGGTAACCGACTTACCGAATCGTCTAATGTCGCTATGTCACGAAGACCCACTATTAGAATCCCAGTCCGAGTATTAGCCGATAAAGCGAGTTTTGGACTAATAATTGTTTCTTAACAACATCTAACGCAGGTCTTAGAGAACTTGCGCGTCTTCTGAAAATTTCTGGTTGAGGCTAACTAGATTTATTACTGGATTGCTGTAGATTTGTAGTCACTGGTATATCATGAGTGACGGCTATTTCTTTTTGTACATTTCTCTCAAATTGAAACGTTTCTAGGCGAAATATTGGTAAGAATTCACGACCATCTAATTCACCACACCTGTCGATTACCTAACCCAGGACAAAAAACAGGAAAAAATACTCAACCACATGCAGCGCCCTTTTGAGCATAGAAAAATGCATCAAAAATAAAATGGCAAAAGATTGGTGAAGAAGAAGAGTAAGATATAATTCAAGGGGGGAGATAAAACCTTCGACGGTGAGCTCGTCGACGAGGTACCGGAGGAGTTGTCGATGTCAGCATGACCGTTAGGCCACGGTGACAGACCCGTAATGGCGGACGAAAGGACACGACTTTTCTCAGTATACAAACACTAGCACCTGACTACTTGATGGATCGATTATCTAGTAATGTGAGTCAACGCAGATTTCACTTCATAAGCTTCCAAGAAACTCATTTGCTGTAACATGTTGCATATATCCACGATGAAAGCTCTCTCGACTCCAAGCTATTCATAATTTGAATTCATTGTTTATTGCACTTGAGATGGAATCAAAAAATCATAGATTGGCCCCATGAGGATGAACTCTCCGCGTTGTTCATGCAGTTCGACGATAATCACGATCTATTCAGCTTGTATCATATGTAGTAAGAAATATATCGCATATTGCTGATTAAAGATAATTGCGGAGAATGACGTTTTTAAGAGAGTCTCATCTATCTGAACTGGTCGATTTGAAGAGTCAGTCAGCGTTGTGACTTAGCATTATCGCTTCACATATAGTTCACCAGGGAAGCTGGATCGCAGTCTTTTGAAAGTTAGTTTATTAAGACTGATTAAGTAAGCTTCTTCTATCAAATCCGATAATCAAAAGCAACTCTCTACGTATCGTTGTTGAGCGTTATGCTTTCTAATGCTGGATGTTCTCCCGAGGGAACTATTTGAAAGGGAAAAGCAGTCAGATCTTTTAATACCATCTGATAGGTTTGCAAATGTTGGCTACTTAGGATCAAAATACAATTATGCAATTCGTGAAACGCTCCGAAGTCATACAGAAGAGTCTCGCTCAGTCGCCAGTGTCATTTAGTTCAAGTCAAGTGAGCCTTTATCCCACTGCAACGATAATCTGTCTATAAATTCCCCATATCAATATCCATCTGCCTATTGACTTCAGATTAATGCCCACTGCCGCTCAAATTAGTCCTCGCAATGTTAACCCTCTCGTCTTCGAGTTCCTGAGAGATATTCGCTGATGCCTCCTTGGCCTACCAAACTTCAAGCATGCCAATCGACCTGATATCGTCACGAAACATGTGGTTCTGGATGGTAATCGGAGCATGGTGAAAATTCGCAGACAAACAAAATACTGAAGTCCTAACTACTTCAAAGACTTTTAGGGTGATTTCCATATATTCATTGAATACGAACAAAGCAGTTTAGTCGTACAAACCGGGTTTCCAATGTACTCCCCGAGTACTAGCTGGCTTGGTCCTGTTAGCCAGTCTCCGTGTGGAATAAGATTATTCTTCTCAATCTTCGATCCGCGTAGAATTGTTAGATGGTGGATTTGTATAAAAAAGAATGTCCATAGCCAATATCAATTGTTGTTACTCTGAGTTAGGAGTCTCTTGAAGATAAAGTTCCATTCAACGAGAATCGGTGTTGTAATTGACCAAAGTAAAACAGGACTCAGCAGGTAGATTCAAGAGACACCAAATGGGGAGAGAGGAGGGAGGAGGCAGGAGAGAGGAGAGTCTAGTGATTCAGGTCCCAAATCAGTGTAACTCTCCTCGGTAAGCATAAAATGATACCTATGTTTGTTGAAAGGACAGAAGTCAAAAAATAGAGATCTTCTACAAAGGACCTGGGTCATTTCAGCGCAGGGCATTTCGAATGTATGGAAGAAAGCTGACTTGACATCTCATCAAGCATGAGATGAGACGTATAAACTGGAACGTTGCCACGATATGGCCAGATCATAATACTATATCTTTCTGGACTGAAAAGAACGATCTGGACTTTCTGTCATTGGCCTGGTATTTATATGTTATGAAGCAAGTATATTGAATCATAATCCAAATTATGGATAGATACACGAGCTTTTTGCGGAATAGTCCAATTTGATAACAATGATTGAATCCGTCATGAGAATATAAAAACATACATGCTTGTACGTAAGACGAGTAGGTTAGTCGCTTAAGTATATGTATTGAAATTAGTTGCTAGTTCCCACACCAAAACGAGACCGGACACCTAGCCGAATTGGCAAGTTGTTCGCACATCATCGAATCAAAAAGACACCTTAAGGAAATTGCTTTGCTGTCCTTCCATCGGCCGCTCACAGGTTAGCCATACCTCAGGCCTTCGGTTTTCTTGAAAGACATCCTCTTCCCCACTATACCAAGCACCAATCACTGCTTCTACATTTGTTTACTTGTTCAATATATTCTCAAAATCATTATTCACTATTATTTCTACACAATCTACTGGACATCCGAAGTAACACTAGAGCTTCGACTCTCGACATCCGAAACCACGCAAGAGCTTTGACTCTCGACATCGCCATCCATGGACCCTCTCATCCTTTCCCATTCTTCTATGCATTCATTGAACGCTCTTCTTCACCAATCTTTTTGGCTATTTTTTTCTTTTTCATTCATTTTTTCCGTATTGACTCGCTTAATTGATGAGACCCATAATTTTGACACGTTCCCTCTGTTGGCTTGAAGCCTCGAAGAGTTCTGAATGGATGATGATAATCATTTCGAGTGCATATATTGCTCTGATCAAGGAACAGACGGGCTAGATCTAATAACCGTTGCTTGACAACATCTATTCTGATAAAGCTGGCTAGCCTTCCATCTCACAAGTCAGTGAAAACCGCTGCTAAGGTCAAATGAGCCCGGAACATTGAAACACAGT
Source organism: Botrytis galanthina (assembly GCA_004916875.1). Lineage (NCBI taxonomy): Eukaryota > Fungi > Ascomycota > Leotiomycetes > Helotiales > Sclerotiniaceae > Botrytis > Botrytis galanthina. The sequence continues at coordinate 4,165 of PQXL01000108.1, forward strand.
ATAGACGAAGCCTTAAACAATAATTACGGATCGAATCACAATCTAGATGAGGGCAAATCTGTTATGTAGGATACCAACCAAAAGATTATCAGACAGACTCTGGCACTATGAAAATAGATTTAAAGCAGAGGGCGCATCGGTCTTCAACGCCAGGTAAAAGTGAAGGTTCGAACACCCTGACGTCGACACATTGAATGTCTCTTTTTGGCTTGTTGCCCTAAATACACTGTGCACAAAGCTATGTCAACTAAAATATTACTGATTTAAAGATAAAGTGCTCGGGAACGCTTCTTCTGTATCATAAATTTTGCATTCACAACAATCTCCGTCTCCACTGCGAGATATCAATTTTCATAAGTGCGGGAACAGAGATAGTGAATTGATTCAGCCTTTGGCGGTACGGTGGATCCAATCAAATTCTTTCCAAAAATATTAATTCGAGTTTTTCCTTACCAAAGTTCCTTGCTTCGAGATCTGACATAAAATACAAAGCTTGCCTTCGACCAGGCCATCCTCTCTTTCCATACGGAAAAAATCTCACAAAAAGTCCTCAACTGACAAAAAATCATAAACCTGGATAACCATATCAACCTGCCACACGAAGTTATCATGTCTAACAGAGGCGTCGGGTTAGTTACTCATCTTTATCTCTGAATGTTCATTGTGCTAACTCACCTATCATAGTAGAAAGCCTGGCACAAACAGATTCTCCATTTCGAATCGTTCAACTATCTCCAAGCGTGCTACTTCAAAGAACACCACACCAACCGAAGATCTCAATGTTATCGTCAAAAATCAAGAGGCCAACATCAATGATCTTAGTCTTCGTCTTGACAAGATGGATCAGAAAATTAAGAATATCGAAGGGATCTTGATGAGGGTGGATGCTATTGAGCATGCCGTCAAAGGCGTCGGAAAGGAGTCGGGACAACTGGCAGATGAGAATATACATGTTGCCCCAAAACATGAAAAGTCTGTGGGTGCTCTCAGGAAGCAAGAGAATATGTATCGTGCACTTGGTATCAAACCTCCTGCAAGTAGCTCCTAGCTTTTGAGAAGCGTAGTAAAAGGGTCGTGTTGTCAAGAGAGGTATCGCGCTGAGGGAACCAAAGTGGGTGGGGTCAGCTAGAGTTTATAACAGCGTGGATTTGCGGAATTATCTACTGGTATAATCTTGCGCAGGTTTAACTATTCCTAAAGCTGCAGGAAGGGATAGCATTCTACTTGTGAGACAATCTCGTCTCCAATTAATTAAAGAGGCTACTACCAGCATTTCTAGTAATCAAAATCCAAAATGTTGGGCCGCATGTCAGACTTTTCTCGGTTCTTCTAATTTGTGTCATCCGGAACTGAATGGTGATCTGCTCTCGAAATTTGAAAGTAGTGCTAAACTTTCTTTCACGTGCCAAAAGGAAATTGCTCACTCTGTATCTACTTACGTATACTATGTAATCTGGATGTATAGCATCAACGAACTCCTGATCTCGCCTTCCCCGTAAGAAATTTCGGACACAAATTCAAGGCACGAATGCATTACAGCATTAAAGGAGTCGAGAACCTCCCTTTCTTTGAGCCGCAAGTGCGGCATTTCTGAGTATCCTACAACAATTTGTAGGCCAAATAGTCCAATAATCTCTGAAATAACTACATCATGCTACCTCAAACCCTACTTTCACACTGTTTTCACTCCCCATAGATAACTTCATACCTGCAACAAACTTCTTCTCCGGATCTCTATTCTCTATGACTTTGAATTCTTGCATGGATCGAACCACCAGATAAAAAACTTCGATCGGGGCCATCTGTTGCGCTGGACAAATTCTACCACCCCCGAGAAAAGGTATATATCCCCGTGTTGTTCGTAAGTTTTCCCATCTCTCAGGACCAAACTCCATCGCATCTTCTCCCCAGATATCTCGATCTTCATGTAGTGCCTGCAAAACTATTCTAATTTCCGTACCTGGAGGAACAAGGAAGGGGCTTTTACCATCTGTTCCACCTCCTCTTGAAAGTACACAATCTTCGACACATGTTCGTATACTGAGACCTGCTGGAGCAAGAAGACGAAGACTTAGACCATTAGTGTATTGTTACGAATATAATGGGTATGCTATACTAACTTTCATTGACTACGAACTTAAGATACTTCATCGACTTCAGCAGATCGAATGTTATGGGTGCACCTACGCTGACAACTTCCTCGCGCAACTTCATCCAGACATCTGGGTGACGGGCTAAATGAAAGAATATGAAGCCAGTTGCGCTAGAAGTAGAATCACGAGCTGGAAGGAATAGGTTTAACATTTGATTCAGAAGTTCCGTTTTATCCTTTGTTTTTTTGACGAGCTCATCCAGATACACATAGTTGGTTGGCGAGACTTTTTCAACGGTTTTTGTTGGTATCAACTTGGTTGATAAGTGTAAGTACTTAGATCTATATGGTTGTATTCATTTTTGATCATTATTATCTATGGGAAGCTAGTACTTAATATATGGTAGCGCTAGCGCGACGCTAGCTAATACAGTGCTCTCTTTGATCACATGATCGATCTCCCGACGGTTTTCTCTGATAGCCGCTGTCTGTCGATAGCCATTTCAACGTATCTATCAACAAAAGCATGGCCCCGGGGACATAAGATATGTCTTTTCTCAATTGATTATCACGCCCACGAATGAAAACCAATCTGCCAAGAAACATACGAGTGTGTAGACCTATCAAAGATTTATCAAATATCGAGATAAAATCTCCCGTAGAATCATCCTTCGTACCAGCAAGAAGGCAGTCTTGTGATACCCCGAAGAGGAAATCAGTTACTCTATCTACAAACTGTATCACAAATCATTGTTTCAGCAATTGACCCTTTAAATTCAAGCATCAATGCTTACCATGCTTTTCAAAAGTGGTTGTAGATCAATCGTTGAACCATCTCGGGGTATCAATTCCAGCAAACGATTCACGTGTTTCTCAAGTGACGGTATGACGGAGAACTTGACCCAGAGAAGATTTGCTTCGCGATGCTTCTGTGATAAGCCCATGATTGTCTGTCAGCGGTGAAAGTACCGTCTTGCATTAAAGACTCTACTACCGGTCTCCGGGACGGTGCGACGTCAAACTTTTCCGGGCTGTTTGCCAAAACTGTTTGGGTCACCAAGGGATCCATGGTGTTAATGACTGTTGTTGCCCAAGAGTTTGATTGAAATGTTTTGCCATATGTAGTGAAGAGCCCTTCAACTGTCGCAAGCATGCTTCCACTTTGCATGGCCTTCGCCAATGGAACAAACATGTCAATGCCGAAAAAAGGATCTTTATGAGCATATTTCTTAAATGTAGAGCATCCATTCGCCAGCATCGCATTATGATAGGAAGAGCGACGATACATTGCCCGTACGCTGACCCACAAAGCAGTAATCCCTATTATCCATGATGTTGTATTGATGAGGTTCCACATCGTTCATAGTAGTTCTAAAAGAGTACGTGATGTTTGGCTCTCAAAGTTGAAGGAAGGGTAGGCAAATACTGTAAGAAAGAAAAAAAGAAACGGAATCTGTAGAGGAAAAGTTCAAGGAGCAAAAAGAGAAACAATCTTGGATGCTTCAGAGTGATTGATGGGCGTGACGATACCACAGAGCAACATTTACGTGTTGGTATATGCAGACTTTGCTTAGAGTTAATCTTCATCCTTGATTGTCCCTCCAAACAGGAAAGTGTATATATAAACCATCATTTACCAACATACACGAAATCATTGAAACCATTCTCAAGATCAACACTCATGGTTCAATAACCTGCGTGCCGTCATGCGGAGCAATAAAGCCCCCAATACAGTTGCCTGCTGCACTGTTAAATCGGAGGAGCCCAGAAATGGCATGTGATAAGGTACAATACTAGCAATATAAAATAGCTGGAAAGCTTCTTACCGGATATCTATTCGTTATCAAAGTGTACTCTAATTGTGCGTCACATATCCCATGATGAAAGTGTGACAAGGCGGAACAATTCTAAATGGTTCTCAACGCCAGTGGCCTCTATACCCCACATTAAATTTGGCGAGGAAGTTTTCCGAATGCTGTCTCGCTATCGGTACCGACATCTGGTAAGGTTATACGAGTCTCGTTTAAGAATTCTATCTTCATATTTTTGTCCCGCCAATTTATGAGCGGCTGACAAGTGATTCGCTCATGACTGAAGAGATTGTCTTCAGCTTGAGATATCCCTTTGAACCACTTATATTAAGTAAATATTGATCCATTTTTCAGAGTGATGGAGGTTCTGCTTGCACTTCCGTGGTCACAGAGTATAGGCAAAAGAAAATTGGCACCCTCGAACCGTTTTCAATCGAGGTAGAGTATCTTTCCAAGCCAGAGCGTCAAGAGATGGTAGAAGAATTGTTGTGGAGTTATCGACAGCTATTTTTACCAGATTCAGATAATGAAGGCAATGCGTTTGGTTCTGATGAACAGGAACGTATAGAAAGAGAATCCGCAGTGGCATGGTCGGCTCTTGAGGTATTGTTTAGCCAACAAGAAGAGTTTGATGTCAGTTTCGTGAGCGACAATTCGAAAGGAGCATTTGAGAGAATCAAGAGCCAATTGTTAGAATGGATGCAGGAAATAGAATTTCCTGCAGATGATGAGTCTGGTTTATGGACAGCTAGTGCTCATACTTCTGATGAATGTCAAGAACTAACTAGTGTCTTTATAGAGGATAAGCTTTGGCCATTCACTAAGATTATTCGGGTCTACCTTGAAGCTGAAGTGCTGAAAACAGGCGTTGTCCTCGCCGATTTGCCAGGTATAACCAGTGTTACTATTTGTTGCGACTGGCTGACGAATCCCTATAGGTCTACAAGATACTAATTTAGCGCGTGTTCGAGCAACACAGAAGTACTTGCAGAGTTGTGATCATGTCTTCATCGCAACTAAAATTTCTAGAGCAATTACTGATACAACCCTCAAGTCAGCATTATATAGTGAGCTCAAACGCCATGTCCCGCTGGCGTGGGAGGAATCTGGAGGCACCAATATCAATTTCAAATTGGCTGTTATATGCACACGGTCAGAAGTATGTATTTATGTACAGCTGGACAATTCTTATTGTGACTTATTCTCCATAGGATATCAACCCAAAGACAGCAAAGAGGACTTTCGTTGGCAATGGAAAAGAGATATCTTCGATTGACATGAACTCGATTGACAAAGATATCGAGAACGCGAAGCGCAAGGGCGACAAAAGCCTAAAAGAAACGCTTGAACGAAAGTGAGGCTTGCTCTGCTCCCTCTTCGAAATGGCACTTATTTCTAACAATCGATAGAAAGTTGTGGCTTTTTATTGAAGCTCGAAACCGCCACGTTACCAAGGGACTTCAAGCCGCGTATCGACAAAAGACTATCAACGGGAATCTAGATGTCTTCTGTATCTCAAACACAACATATGAGGCTTATGTAGAGGATGGAGACAATGAAATGATCCAAAAGAGTGGTATTCCAGAACTTCGTCGCTTTTGTCGAAAGATAACTGCTAGTGCTCAACTTCTGCAGGCACTGCACTTCATGCGGTCAAGGCTACCAAGTCTATTAAATTCAATTGCGCTGTGGTTGGATTCCTTTAAAGCAGTCTTTCAAGTACAGGATGATGGTAGAGGAATGTTGGTCTTGGACTGCTATGAGCGTTCCAGAAAAGAGGTAAGTGATAAAAATAGTAAAAGAACTCTTGTATGTGCAATTTCTCTAAACATCAATAGGCAACTGCGTCAATCATGAAATATCATAGGGAATTCAGAAATACCTTACAAAAGGACATACTTCATTCCTTTAGTGGGTTACTGTTTGCCCATTGATCTGATTACTGTACTAAAAAGAATTCAAAAAAAAAAAGATAGGGAAAGTATACGGTGGGAAGTTGCTGCGAAAAAGAGGGCGGAAGAATGGGCTGAAGTAAGCGATTAAAATGCTCTTTCGAAATTGATCTGACGAAAGATAGTGGCATCATCGTATGATCTCTTAGATTTTGGACACCCACCCGAAAAGACGACTAATGTGTTTTGAGTTCAATAGAATCATATAATGCGTGGTGTAGAAACAATGGAGAGCACGTCACTGTTGCACGGGGCTATAGAAATTGGAACGCGGAAATTCTCGAAAGAATGAGAGTGGAGCTTAAAACGAAATGGGACCTTCTTGAAGAGAAGATTCCGATAGATGTGGATAGCCTCCTACAAGAGGTCAAAGATCAACTGCAAAATTTGGAGACTCATATCGAAGGTAGGCTCTCTCAATATACCAATGAGTTGAACTGCCATGAATGACACACAAAGCTGACAGCGCATAAATAGGGCAAGGCAGATCAGCCTCAATGCAGTATGGGATTGACTTTCGCATACAAGACTTAGAATACAATTTCGGTCTCATACAACAGGAATTTGAGAGAGGATTGAGGTATTGCATTGTTCCCATACTTCTTTATCAGTTTTCATAACTTTTTTATACAGAACAATTCGACAACACGTTGAGGAACCAAATGCTTCGTCCTTTGTTGTTGCGGAAATGATTTCAGCTTATCGAAAAGCTGGCAATGAAGGAGGTAAGCCACCATCTCTTATTCAAACAACTGATCCCTTCTGTAGTAACTGAAACTTAGGCAAAGGCATGAAAGCACGACAAATATCGATTATTGCAAATCAAGTCAATGGCGGCACAATCTTCCCTAATATATCTGCCCAAATGCGTCAAGAAGCAGTCACCTTGATCGACTATGAATTCAATAAACTCAAACTAGAATTGCACGAAACTTTCGATCTGATACATAAAGACATTGACATGGCAATTGCTGAGAGACCACAATCCGAAAAATCTGCTGCAACGAATGAGGGCGTAGAGTTGGTGGGAAGACTTGCAAAAAAGTTTAATGACTTGAGATCGAAGTATGATGAGATTCTTCGTGTTCCAGAGGGTCAAGTAGGAGTTTGAGGAGGCAGTATCTACTATTTTCATGATGTTTAGTGGTTAAATCCTAGTAAATTATGTAGTTATGTTGTTGGACTCAAATGGGCGGGTGAAATCCGAGCCACGTAAATCTACCATTATTCTCTGGTTTCAATTCACATATCTTTCTGAGTGTCTTAGCTTGAGTTGTATCATGGTCCCTATCTTCTTTACTTCCTGATTCTTATCCTAAATTACTCTAGTTGGATTTGATCTTATTGGTGAAAATTAACATCACAAAACCATGAGTTTCAACACACATTTTGTGAGCTTAGGCAACGATTCGTGGAATTCTGTGAGAGCTTCATTTCTATAAAGATATTAAGTAGATTTCCACTCTGCTTGTTATACTTGAAATTTCAACGGAACTCGGTAGAAATTTGAAACTGTTGCATCCAAAGCCTGTCGTCGAAAACGAGATCATGAACGGCCGTTCGCGTAGATTCAGGGGTGGAATCCAGTAGTACTCGAGTAATTTGTGTGAAGACGAAGATCTCCCGAATGAACTCTAATTTGACAAGCACTCGCCATAGAGATCAAAAGGAGCCAATTAGACTGGCTTCGAAGTGGCTCTATAGCTAGCCTGTAAACCATCATAATCCAATTTAGTAATGGTATTCCAGACTTTGACTTAACCTGTACCGTACCTTTGAAAACCAGAGAGTGTTCCCGGCAATTCTATAATGTGCTACGCCAATCACTCTCGCCATAGTACGGTCTTGATACAATACAGCTGAGCAAATACGCATAGAAGAACCTCTATCATTCAAAGCTGTATCATGATAGTATATATACATCTTATAGAATAACGATTGTCTAAAACTACAAGAGCAAGCAGAATCCTTCATAGTAAGATTTTATCTCGTGAAGAACGCTCGCTGAGCCATATGAACGAAGGTTTACCACATAATAACCAATATATCAGTCCAGGTAAGTCTCCAAACATCGTAGGGTAGACGACTGGTGGTTTATATCATGGCTCCAAACTAAATCGATAGTAGAATGAAACAAGCAGCTCCAATTCGAGACGTTGGTTAGTGCTCTACAATTACAAACTCCTGTGAAAAGAGAAAGTCAAACTAAACATAGAAACGCAGGAAACCAACTACTAATCGAAACCCTGGCACCCGGAACTATAAATTTCTCAATACACGCTAGAGACGAGAGACATATAACTCTCGATGAATCAGACAGCCTTCGAGCAGATCGACCAGGTCTCGAGAGATATCAGTTGAATCCAAATGCAGCCATTGGAGGTCACTCGTATGACTTTGCCGAGCTGTATCTGGAACATAGCGAGTGGCAGGAACAGGCGAAGAAAGTCAACCGACTACTCAATGAGTACACTTGGCAAACGACAAACCTGCGCGAAGATCCGGAGCTTATGCATGAGACACATGCTTTGATCAAGCTAGTCGAATCTTTAATGCGCGAACGAGATGACCGAGGTGTAAAATTCGAGATTGCTTTGCACGCTAGAAAATTAGCAGACGAGAAGGATGCAGAGTTGAGGGAAAGCAATAGTACTTCTTCGGATACTCCTGTGGAAGAGGGACCAAGAACAAACATCACTACTGCCGATATGGGTATATGAGCCCCCCATAACCCCCTATCTTAACTTTCAACGATAGCTAATGTGTTTTTGACAGTGGAGTGGTTTGAAACAATCTCTCAACTTTGGGAGGAGGATAGACAGACGGTTGCCAGTATCCACGACGCATATCATGCTGTTCGCAATGGGAAATATCCTAACATTCGAGAAGCATTGGAGGATGCAGCCAGCTTATGATACTGGCTGGGATCATAATCATGGTATCTTCGGGCTCTGAACTAGAGAGCAATAAAAAAACTAGACACGCTTGTAGTCTGAACGTTGTCCTTAAAATGCTTGACACCTTGTGCTTCTTTCCAAAGCTCAAGCACGAAGAAGAGTCATCAAAATCGTTAGTTACGTGCAAGGAAAATGGGGAAAGAGCGCCTTGGGATCCGGCCAATAGCCCCATGCCATTCAGAGGTTGAATATATCTCAAGTTTAATAAATAATATCAAGTATGATGAATCAAGCAAAGATTCTGCTCCCGTTTGTACTTGATTCCCAATTGCCCTCACATTAGCGTGATTAAGAAATTCCTACTCTTGCATTTGACCTTTCCATAATTGGCCCTAAGTAATCATGCAGAACTTCAAGTTTGAGTCGTGGTTCAAACGATGCGCACTAGTGCTGGCTTAATTCTATTCGCGCATCTTGAGTGGCGCGATTTCTGTTCTCCTCCCTAAAACGAGTAATGAGGCAAGATCGTGCTTGATTGCTAGAGTTCATCGAGAAGAAAGCATGCTATCAGCAAGCCAGGTCGGTAAGCAAGGAGTATAAGCCAAACAAGAACAGGAAAAAAAGCTCGGGTAGGATGATCCAATCCTTTTTGCAAAATTACAGCTTGACACAATTCCATCAAACTGTAGGAACAGGGCCCCTTGAGTCTGCAATTTTATGTTCATTAGTACATTACATTCCAAGCTTTAATCATGTACATTTTCTTTTGGTATCTAGCTCCATTCCATTTGAGTATTCCGTATCGTTGCGCCTGTTTGTAATGTGCCATAACTCCACACTTAAACTCCAAACCCAAAATAGTCCAACAGCATTCGGTTCGGCCGCAGAATTCATCCTCTTGGACCCGATATGTGCATTCAACCAAATCCAATCCACCATTCAAATGTAGGAAACGGCAACTTCCAGCACACTGACCCTCCTGACCCTACTCTCACTTTCCTCCATATCGTCAACCTTGTTGTCAATTCCCACGATATCATCGACAGTCGCTACACTCTTTGTCCTGACTACCACTCTCACACCTTCTTGTTGCTGCCACCAATGCGCCAACATTAATGTTTTCTCAATTGCTTTCCCCGTTCCTTTCATTACGACTTCTTCACCGTTGCCGCTCCCTGACTTCCTTTCCATCCTACTTATTTTAATGCCTTCTTCGATTTCTCTCATCAACTCCCTGTCTGTACTAGGCAGAACTGTAGGTCCGGCACGAAACTCTGCGCCATCTAGATATTTACGGACTCGTTTCACGATGGCGATGAATTGCGATTTGTCAGAGACGTAGACGACTTTCTCAGAAGAAGAGCGGGGTGACGCGATTGCGGGGTGCAGAAGGGGTCGCTTTTGGATTCTTTGGTCTGCACACACAAATTAGCATCAATTGAAATCGAGGAAATCAAAAGAATCTTACTCTTTCCTACCCTTGGCAGTTTAGGTTTCTTCTCGTCCTTGGAGGAAAGTGAAGGTAGTGTGCGAGCCATTTCTGTGCCAGCCACGACGCGGCTCTGATTTTGGTTTTGGTTTTGGTTGCGATTACTTATTCACAATTGGTGCGCAAGAATGTAAAGCAGTATGAGGAATGTTTACAATGTATCAATTGACGAACAAGGTATCAAAAATTAGATGTAGAGTAAGGAAGCAGTATAGAAAGAGGAACCGTAATTGCGATTTCGATGCATCAAATTGATACAGCAAAGTTCTAAATTGAGACACTCACCGCCCGGCAGAACCCATTTTACACTAACGTCATAGGCTATAGATAGATAGCTCCACCAAAGTGCAGCAATCTATATCATCCCGCAGAAACACTTAATTTCTTATCAACGATTTATCGATATGTCTACTTCCGTCTGGCCGTCTTTACCTGTCCATGAGTTGAGGAAAGAAGAGGAAGATTCTACGGTATATACCTACTTGCTTTCCCCATACAATGTTATGCAAAAAGCGGAAACTAACTGTCAGTCCAGGAACGCGAGCTATCATGGCTTCTGGAATCACTGCAGGAAACCTTAGCTTCATTGAAAACGGGCTTAGAAGATTGTTATGCGCTTCTCGCCCCCGTTGAGCCGGGGTCTACACTTGTTATGTCATCACCTCGTTCTGAGTATTTGAAGGGCCATATTACACGTGTTGGTACTCAGGTTGTCAAAGGAGTTTGTCTTCCCCCTTTTCCCTGCATCTTCATATCTTTAACTTCCCTTTCCCCTCCGAACCTCAAACTATAAATCCAAACTGTTTCAGCGATCGCTAATAGTTCCTCTCAGACTCTTCACCTGCGCCTCAAATCTCTCCCACCGTCCTCGTTTTCACTGTCACCAACTTTGCCCCTTCTCCTCGAACCGCTCACTCAACTCCGCACACTCCTAAATCAAAGTCTTGATTGTGTTGACATAACTCGCTGGACCGGTGACCGTCATTCTGCGCCATTTATATCCTCCCAATTGCATCTTCTCCGAAGTATCCTCACCGAGGCCAAGCTCGTCCTCAAAGGTCCCTCTCTCCTCGAGTCTCCCACACAAACCCCCGCATCTTTGAACTGGGCGCATAACCCTGTTGATCCCGATACTTTCGCCCCATCCTTACCATCCAATCTCTCTCTCGATCTTACAATCTCCGATGGCTCATTACTACTCACCATTCGAGTTCTTGAACCTGTAGCACAACAAGTCAATTTTGGGAGCAGGATAGCTTTTGCGATAGGAGCCCAGAGAAGATTGGAGCATGATGAGATGGATGAGGTCTTCATGTTTAAAGGGGAGGAGGTTAGGGTTAAGGAAAAGGTCAGGGTCGAAAGTGCGGATCCAAGATTAATGAGTGTTTTGGCTAAAGTCGCGGCACTGGAGCATACAGTTGAAGGGGCGAGGGCGGGTTTGAAAATCGTTATGGGAGGTGATGGGCTGGAGGCTGAAGACTAGTGGTATGTTTAGGACCACTTCTAAAGAGTATCAGACACTACAGTGTGCCAAATATCAGACTATGACTCTTCATGGCATCGCGAAAGTCAGGCCTGACATTTTTGAATGTAGTTTTAAGGGGATCTAAATGGCAAGCCTGCTAGTTGAATTGAAAGCAGTCAAGGATTACTGTGGAAATGTTTCCAGCTGGATGAAGTGCAGCTACATTAGGAGTTAAATCTAGGTCCTGCGATGATACCACATTGTTCTGCGGTGTTAGGTTTTATATTTTGGTTTTTGTCCAACTTAGCGATTGGAATATGTTTCACTCAGTCAATAATTTCTGGCTTTGCGCATTATTTTCCGGAGTTTTTATGGATGTATTTAGAATGTAATCTTATGTTCGAATTTGTATTGAAATAGAGCAACATCACAATAGTAGCCCTCGGAATCTTTGGCGGTATTGCAGTTGAACCTTCGTCTGAATTCCAAACTCAATACCGCAGCCCAGTTGAAAAGGGTGCAGAAATTCTGGCTATCCTTATCATCGTCAATCTTGATGTGTATTCTTGGCCTGCTTATAGAACTTGTGGTTTGAACATTAATGGGCTCACCTTTGCATCTAACTTATTTGTCCTTAAAATAGTAGCAAGTATTTGTCCATAAAAAATTGCCGAATTTCGAGTTCAATCTTGCTATTCTAACTATGTTGAATACTTCTAATTGATGAATACTGTGATATTCATTGCTAAATACTTAATTCAAAACCATTGAATCCGAGAAGCCTAGGGAGATGCTTCAATTATTCAAGAATTGCAACCGAAATTATAAGCAAATTCGTTCACAAAATATTTCAAATCCCGTTCTTTTCAAACGCCCACCCACTCAGAAATCCACTTAGCAATCCACTCCCTTTTAACACCCTCCAAATCTTTCAAAGCCCTACTTGCTTTTCTGGTTTCTTCCGTTTCCAAGACATTACTCTCCTTGCTATCTCCAAGCACATCGTCGTAGAACTCCAACAGTTTGACTGCGGGGTTATTTTCCAAGATTTCATCTAATTCTCCTTCCTTCAATATAGCCCCGGGTCCTGCTTTCAGCTCTACATCTTGCCTAACTTTCGCGATCCAGACATCGAGTGGAACGACTTCAATCAATTTGCCAGAAATAGAACTTAAATCCATTACCAGCTCCTCTCTGATATCTTCCCACGTTTTGGGATTAGGATTCAGAGGATGGAAAACCTGAACCGGCCTTTCCTCATTTGGGACATTATTGGCCAAAGCCAAGTCTGCGATGATATCTGCAAGGAGATCTACCGGTACCCAGTCGATTCTTCCAAGGCTCGAGCCTAGAGAGCTGGGAATACAACCAACATGTATGGAACTAAGAATGAGACTTGGGAACCATTCAGTTTTGTTCCACATCCCTTTCGCTCTTATCGGATCGGCTATCTGGCCGACTCTTGCGAGGGAGAATTCATGCCCATAAGATGAAAATTTTACTGATGCGTAAGAGATAAGAAGTTCCGAGATATATTTGCTTTCCGCATAGCCATTTGGTGCTACGTTGAATTCACTTGGGTCGGCTGAGGCCTGAATTATATTCTCGGGTGTGGTACCAGACGAAGTTCTGTATCCCATGACGGAACTAATTGAGGAGATGAAAAACAATCTTCCACCTGCGCTTGACACTGCGAGCGTAATCAGATTGATTAGACCTTCAATGCTCGGACGGAAAGAAGACAATGAAAGATTGAAATTAACAGGCCAGGCATTGTGGATAATGCGAGTTGCCTGTAGTAAGTTGGAGTAGTCTTCTGAACGAAGTCCAAGATGTGGCTTTGAGAGATCTGTGGTGAGGAATGTGACTCGAGTATCGGCAGTATCTGCGGATTCGCTTCGAGAATCTCGGAGGCTTTTACCTGATGGTGAGCGGTTTAGACAGTATATATGAGCAACTCGCGGATTTAAAAGAAGACTCCCTAAAATATGGGAGCCAAGCGTGCCTGTAGAACCAGTCAAGACAACTATTTCATGATTCGCGTCAAGTTTCTTGTGGGAAGTTGGCGGAGGCAAAAGAAGTGAATCAATACGGCTTCGAAACTCTTTGAGCATACTGTTTTTCAATTGACCTGCCACCTGTTGACCGTCTGTTGATTTCTCGTCTTTCAAAATTTTCACGACAGCGCTTGCTAATTGAGCAATTGATGGATTGGTATAAAGGGTACTTGAAGCAATTGATGCAATCCCAAGTCCACGACGAAGCTTTCTCACAACTGTGAGAGCCTGCAGGGAGTCCATTCCGCGAGCGAAGAAGTCCTCATTCACATCTAGATCAGGCCAAGAAGTGGTATTGACCACAGCTTCTATCAGAAATTTGGAAACCGCTGACAAATCACCAATGTCGATGTTCGAGAAGATTTCGCCGTCCCTCTCTGCTGTTATACTATCTGCATCTGCATACAAAGCATCGAGTTCTTCCCGGTAAAGTTGTAAAGTTCCTGCTCGCTGGACTGTGCCTTTTCCCGCAATCAACATACTTTTCGTTGGATTAGTGAAGAAGATGTGTGTTTTAGCAACCTTTGCATGAGCCTATCGGACACGTTAGTACCTGCCCGTCGTTCAAAGATAGAGAAAAAGACCAAGAGATCGTGTTGTCTTTCACATCTGCTTCTTAGGCATAGAAATCTATACTCACTGGGCACTTTTGGTTGGCTTCTTCCACTGAGGGCCAGATCTTTTCTAGTAGCGCTGCGCGCTCTGATGTTGAGATATTGATATCTCCATTAATAGGGTCTATCAAAAGTGATGCTTGGAAACGTTGTGCACCCATCACCAAAGCCGCTTGAACTTCTGGATTGCGAGCTACGATGTGCTGCTCCATTGATATGGGATTAGTTTTCTCGCCATTTAAGAACACAATAATATCGTCAGCTCTTGCATGCCATTTCCATAGGTTTGGCTTGATAGGATGAGGGGTAAAGAGATCACGACTGGCATATTCCGTTGCTTGGGGGAACATCGTAAAGGTAGGTTGCTGCTTTGACAATTCGGGATCGGAAAGCATAGTCAGCTCGTGGATATTGTCTATTACTGGTCTGAGTTCGGCGCCTGTGTCTGGGTGAAACTCGACATATTTCCAGTCTCCTCGGTCGAATGCACCATTTCTATGGATAAGGTTTGACAAGCCAAGTTCCGTAGCTCCAAATTGATTTACCAGTCTGATCTTAGATGCAACTATATCACCGATGGCTTGTGGTAAGTCTCCTCCACAGTAAATTATCATTTCCAGATGCTCAGCACAATAATCGAGGAGCTCTGGGCTTTGGCTCAACTCATTCACAATAGATGGTACTATGAATGCGATATCTGCTGGCGTTTTCTTCAATCCATCCACAAGTCCTTTTGCGGATGGTATTGCTCCGGAAGTAGGGCTGATCATCACTGTACCAAATGGTACAGCGTTGAACAAATGACAACAAAGGTATGCGCCCTAAACCATATTGCATCAGAAACTACGGCGTCATTAATGGCAATTCGGAACTCACGTGGAAGGGTGGGAAGGTTAAAAACACTCTTTTTCCCTCATACATTCGATGTTGGCTCTCGTAGCCAGCTGGTGGATCCAGCGCCATCAATGCAATATTTCTTTGAGCAGTTTCATGAGTCCAAATCATAGGCTTTGGAAATCCAGTTGAGCCAGATGTATGCCTTTCGTAGTTAGATTAGCTTCTGATATAGCATGATTATGGGTTCACTCAACTTACACGACAACGAAGGGCTCCTGTTTCGCTTGAGAGAAAGTCTTATCGAACGGAAAACGTCTTCTCTTATTCTTGAGAATATCTTCAGCACTTGGAACCTCAACAACGTGCAGATTAGAATTGGCTTCGAGGATCTCGGTGATCTGAGGAGGGCGAGGAGTCGGTGAGATAATAGTCCTACATTTTAGGATTTCAAGCAGGTTTGTTTGAGCTGCAACGCTGTTTCTGGGGGAGGTGAGAAATATCTGTTAGACCTTAGCATTGCATGTCCATGACAAAAGAATTACCTCAGTTCGACGAATACAGGGCTGAACATGAACTATTAGGGGCGGATTGGATTCTATAGATGGAAACAACTTAGGAGAATGCTCACCAAGTAGCCAGCTTTTATGGCACCCAAGATCAGTGCTGGATATCTCAGATCATTGGGCCCGATATAGGCCAGGACCTCGAAGTCTTTCGCAGGACCCAAGGTTTCGTGCATCCACCAGGCAACACAGTCGACAGCGCTTGCAAAATCACCGAACGTGATCTTTCGGTAGCCATGATCGTATGTTGAAGTAGAAACTGGGTACTCTGCATACAAAGCATCTGGATCAACTTCCGCTAGATGATCAACAATGTTGGGAACAAGCGCATCTTTCCAAACTCGCTTAGGCATCTTGGATTTTCAAATTTGTTCTTTTGCTGTAAAATATCTCCTTGCAACAGAGTTGAGTTTCCTACCCTGAATAAATATTCTGCAATTCAAGTAGATGAACATCAACACATTTCTCTTAAACAGTTCATGGAACATGGAACTCATGTCTTACCCTTCTTGAGACGAAGACACATGCAATCTCGAACACGTAGCCGTTAATGCCGAAGTATTTCTTACGGCTAACGAAGTCACTAACAGGCTTCAGTCAAAACATCCAACTGTATAGGGGGTGTAACTAGTACCGCACTTGCAATAAGATCTTTTTGAGTTGAACAATACATATCTGCACTACGCCGTTCGGAAGACAATGCAACACCCATGTTCTCTGCATGAGCAGGGGAGGAGGTTGGGGGTTCTCTCTTTTTTCTAAATTAAAACAAATCGCTCAATTCTATTATTATAATTCTAGATGAAAAAAACTGGGTGGGCCTAATAGGTTGGTAGATGTAACCTCGACCGGAATCACTAGAATTTTTCGACCTCTCTCATTCCGGAGTCAGGAGCAATTGTTTCCGAAATTTTGACGCAAATTTGATTCGCTCGGCTTGATTTCCTTCTTGGGACTAAATCAAATGCAGACCAGCGGCGCAAAACTGTTGGTTCGAACCAAGCATGGCGATCAACACCCCTTCAAGGCACTCATAACTACAACGGTCGACAGGAGGTGACATTGAAGATGATCATTAGCCATTCCCAATGGTCATGAAAAAAGATTACAGCAAAACCTCTCCATAAGGATCCCCCCTATACGGATAACCTTTATTATCCTTATTTTTTTTTGGTTCTAAAGAATTTTAGACCTGAAAAAGGCTTATATTCTTAAAACCTTTTTAAAAGGATATCTTTATATTTTTCGATTTCAGGATTATATGTATTCTTATTGAACTAATAGAATTATCAGGATTAGTTATTATATAATAAGAATATCGAAATTTTAGTCATATTTTTATAAAAATGAAAAATATTAAGATTGTCACGGAAATGTAGCCCGATTGGGATTAAGCGAAAGGAAATTACTATTAGATCAGGATTAGTCGGATACCTCTATATAAGGATACCTCTATATATCCTTAAAAATGACCACAAAAACCGGTATCCTTATGGAGAGGTTTTGCTGTACGTCGTTTCGGTAGTTGCAAAACAGCTGATAACTTACATATCACGTTGGATATGCGTGTTGGTTGTAGGGTTTACGGCGCCTTTCATTCTAGAAACCTTGGCCACATCTGTTGCCCGTTCTTCAAGCTAGCCGGAGCTAATCAGGAATAGGGTATAATGATTTACTCAATTCAAGAGGTACAATGACATATCAATGAGATATAAATTCCGACACAACGGTGATTGGTCCGGGGGTACGGCAAGGGCATGTAAACTTCTCTTCCCTCTTCATGATGTATGGAGATACGATACCTAGTAAGCCCAACATCACTGTGTAGGTACAACACGATATTTGGCACGAAAAACAATACATAACTTAACCGCCAGGTTGAATTCAGACTCTCGAAAAAGGCAGATTGTCTGACGCCAGCTTAAAGAATCAGCCTGGTAGAAACTCCGTTCTCAAGATAACGCTGAACGTACCTAGGCCATGTTTAAGAGTTTGATTTGTTCACTATCTGGCCCTTGCAGCCACCATACCCACCTGAGACCCACCACCTCTATCCCCTCCATACCACCGCACCATGTAGCTATTGCTCTTGCATATACGTTATTCACACATACCACGCCGCAATCCACAAGTGCCCCTCTGCTTTCCGCTCATATTCCTTTTCCCTTCTAGTTCATGTTGATCTTCGACGTGCTTGAAGTAAGAAATCATATGACTTGCTTGATTTCTTTGATAACGAGGTGCCATCCAGCGCTACTGGATGATACGTGCTCTTAAGATGACCTGGCCAGGTTTTATGTAGCACACCACAAGGAGGGTGTGCTGCACCGTTCAAGATGTTTTGGATCAACCTCTGCTATTCCCATGCCATATCAAGATTGAGTTTTGATAAATGATACATGATACCTACTGGCGCATTGCATACAGTGTTGCACTGTGGCATTGTAGGAATTTGCGCTTGCTAAATTGATTTTTTATTTGGCGATCTTCAAGGAGAGCAACATGATGGGTTTTGACGCCCTGCCCGAAGGCAGAGTGCAATTCAGATCACCATCCTTGAAGATTTGATTGTAACTTCACGAAAGGGGCTTCTGAAGCTGATTATTTTCAATCATAAATGACCCATTATTTGTTAATCTTCATGAAATTTTATTTTAGTTATTCTCATTCGCTGTGAATCAAAGTTTTGGTCAAGCTACCATAGAATTGTCTCTATCATACTCCTAGACTTTAAGTTATCGGCCTGAGAACCCAGGAATACAACAACCGAAAGACCATGACAGTCACTACGACGCTTCCCTCTTCAATCGATTCCTCGTACTCAGGTACTCATTTAGTGATTTTCACAGCGATTTGGATTCCAGTCCTCCTTGTCTGTGTCGCGTTGCGGTATTTTGCACGTTGGGTCATCAGAGGACCTTGGGGAGTAGACGATGTTCTCGTGTTTATGTCCTTACTCCTCCAGTTATGTCAAGCTGGCATAAGCATTGGTAAGCGACTCCTACGATGAATTATTGCTGTGCGGGCTGCTCATTTTTTGTCAGCATCAGTCAAGAACGCCGGCGTTGGCTACCATATTCCATATCTACAAGCAAAAGATCCCGAGATTGTAGCCAC
Source organism: Botrytis galanthina (assembly GCA_004916875.1). NCBI lineage: Eukaryota > Fungi > Ascomycota > Leotiomycetes > Helotiales > Sclerotiniaceae > Botrytis > Botrytis galanthina. The sequence goes on from PQXL01000108.1 coordinate 23,059, forward strand.
ATGGGGCAAATATCTTGTCGCAATAGCAACAATATATTTTGGAGGAGTCAACATTCCGAAGCTTGCTATTCTTGGACTTTACAAACGCTTGTTCCCCACGAGGGGGATTCTCCTTGTTATTCATATACTCATGGCAGTCCTAGTAGCCTTGACCATCTCAACGACTGTGACAAACCTTGCAGCGTGTAGACCATTCTCTGCAAATTGGGATTCCACGGCCAAAGCTACTTGCATCAACAAAGAGGCATTTTTTATATGGGGAAGCATCCCAAATATCGTTACCGATATCATCATTCTGATCTTGCCAATGCGTGTTGTTTGGAATCTTCACGCAACTCGCCGCATGAAGATTGGTCTCACGATTACTTTTGCTGTAGGCAGTTTGTAAGTGTCGCGAGATCTTCTTCTATTTAATACCAGGGTCCATTAAGATTGAAGGCTAACGGAGAGCATACAGTGGCCTTATAACTTCTATTATTCGCTTCACTACCTTCTTCCGAAACAACTCATTTATCGATGGCACCTGGTCCGCCGTCGACCTCATAATATGGACCCAGGTTGAAGCTGGTGTATACCTGATCTCCTGCTGTCTTCCAACATGGCGTCCTTTATTGGAGCGCGTAGGACAGAAAAACTTCTTCGGTAAGCTTATCAACAGGGTGACAACCTCGGCCGTCAAGCAGCCAACACACAACACAATTGAGGGTGTCTCGAACATACAGTTGCAATCGAATCTCAGTAAATTGGGCAAGGGTTTCCATCGACTTGGATCTGATAGCGAGCACAATTCTGCGCAAGAAATTTTAGTTACAAAGGATATCAGTGTGGTAGAAGACAATTCAGGAATCAACGATGTTGAGCAGTTTCGGAAGTCCTCAAGAAAAAACAATTTTGGCTGGGAAGTACCTCACAAGCATTTGTAAAATTAATATAGTGATTATTGATGCTGGTGAAAATAGGTCAGGAGCCGACAGTGGAAATGACTGTACCCAAATACATGAATGGGATGTGATATCCGACAACAGTTATCAACACACCGCCGATCAATGAAGAGATAAGCAATAGCTTGAGATAAAACAAAATATAGATTCCGGACTCTAAAGACAAATCACCATATACAAATTGGACGTAAAAGGGATAGGTTATACACCTATGACCATGGTAATGAAAACTGCAAAGCCGCAGTCTGCACACACTGTGCATTGTTTAATAATTCGAAACAGATTGGTCGCCCAGTGAGATTTTGAACAGATAACTAATATCGAAAGCTCATCTCTAAATCAAGTGGAGAGCTTTCAATGATTTATTATCCATTTTTAGGAACCTTGAGGAGAGTTACCTGCCATATTGATTTAGATACTCTAGAATAGTCCATCGAGGTCTACAATGACCCCACCAAAAAGGGCTAGTTTCCAGACATGGATCACAGCTGTACCCCCGTGGGACCAACCAGGTCGTTATATAAGCCTTCACTGCCTTGGAGGGCTTCCCAAGAGATAATTCAAGGGGTATGTGGTGTGGTACATCTAGCGCGGAGTATCAATCGGAGGGGAAACATTGAAGAAAATGCGAGAGCTTGAGTTCGCCATAGCGGGTGCTATGAACTCATTTTATTTATATTCTGGATTGAATTCTGTAAGTACATGGATTATTAACGATATTGCTATATTACCATACAAATTTGAGTCAAAAGTTTTCTTGAAAGAAGTCGATTTTGGCGAGTATGATGTCCCGTTAGGTTCGTCCATCAGGACAAAGAGATGAGGTGGAGGGTGGCACAGACTTCGCTAAATATGGGCTAAATTCATCAACCTGGGCATTTCTGCACATCTTTTCACCCGCTTGATTGCTTGCAGGAAAACTGTCTACTATAATGCAACTGTGTAGAATTGATGAAGAGAACTAGCTCGGCTCTGATTTTCGGGAACTACGTCCTGGGTAAAATGCATCTCACCAATCATTTTATCTTAGCATCTCGTGTAGATGAAACGGCTGTCAAACCAATCAACTAGACCACATTTACGAGTTGTTCAAAAATTCCACGTTGTCTCATGATTCAATATCAGTTCATATAGCAACAATATAATCAAAGGTTCATTTGCTGCACCTTCGCCGCAACACTGCTCCTAGGACTCTTTCTAATGTTGGTACTTAGACCCGCCAGTCAGGGGGCGCTGTGATTGATGACCCGGGATGTGTTATCTGGATTTTGGAGTTTAGTTCAGACCCGTTTGGTTCTCTTAAAAAAGAATGTGTGGAGAGATTGTTTGTCAAGTTCCAATTTCTCTGTCTTGTAAGATTTTGAACACAGACAAAGCTCAAGCTACATTTGACACGCAGTGACTATGGCAAACCAAGTTCCTCTTCCAATTGCTATCATTGGTATTGCTTGTCGTCTTCCTGGTGGTGTTTATAACACAGATGATTTGTGGGAGCTTCTCTCAAGTAAAAAGAATGCTTGGTCTGCAGTTCCTGCCGAGAGGTTCAATGAAGACGCATTTTATCATCCAAACCCTGACAACCCTGGCACTACGAACCATCGTGGCGGGCATTTTATCAGCCAAGATGTTGCAACCTTTGACGCATCATTCTTTGGAATATCACCAATTGAAGCATCTGCGATAGACCCGCAGCAGCGTATCTTGTTGGAAACCACGTATGAAGCATTCGAGGATGCAGGTATTCCGATTGAAAATGTTCGTGGCTCCAGCACTGGCGTATTCTCTGCTGTGTTCACACGAGACTACGATCGCAATATTAGTAGAGACCCTCTGGACATACCAAAATATACTACTACTGGGACTGGTGAAGCCATTATTTCCAATAGAGTCTCGTACACTTTCGATTTAAAGGGGCCATCGATGACCTTGGAGTAAGTGTAGCGATTTTCAGCTCCGCAACGTCCCTTTCCTCTCCAGCCCGAGCTAATTTAGAGCGCATAATTTTTATCCCGGCACATGATTGAGATGAGATATACTGACTGGAGATTCTAACAGCACAGGATGTTCGGGAAGCATGGTAGCCCTTCACCAAGCGTGTCTCAGCTTACAGCTTGGAGAATCTACCATGGCTCTAGCTTCGGGTGTCAATCTTATTTTGAATCCTGATCACATGGTCGGAATGAGTAACTTGCAGTACGTATTTCTATGTTGTTGATCTCGTCAAGCTCACACCTCCTGCATAGTATGCTGAATGACTCTGGACGATCATTTTCTTTCGATGAGAGGGGTTCGGGTTATGGACGCGGAGAAGGAGTAGTAACAGTCTTGTTAAAGCGCCTAGATCACGCTATACGCGCAGGTTTGTAATTCAGAACCAGTTGATTGACCTGAATTCACTAATTCTTGATAGGTGATAATATTCGGTCTGTTATCTGCTGTACCGCGGTAAATCAAGATGGAAAAACCAATGGGATCACCTTGCCAGATAGTCAAGCACAGGAAAATCTCATTCGACTCGTGTATAAGAACAGTAATCTTGATCCATGCAAGATAGATTATATAGAGGTATGCCGCCTCATCGAAGTTTGAGTTCTTGACCTGATATTGTATTTATGAAACAAGGCCCACGGTACGGGCACAATCGCAGGCGATCTGGCTGAGATACAGACAATCAAAAATGTGTTTTGCGGAGACAATCGTGCCTCAAACTTATACGTTGGCTCCATAAAGTCAAATATCGGACACCTTGAAAGCTCAAGTGGTTTAGCGGGCTTGATAAAAGCCGTTCTGTTCCTTGAAAGAGGAGTCATTCTTCCAAACGCCGATTTTATTCAAGAGAAGAAAGGACTAGCATTAGATGGATGGAAAATCAAGGTATTATCATGATAAACCTCGAGAGGCGACTATTCTAATACAAACAGATACCAACCGAGCCGATCGTCTTAGGATCTGAGGTGCGGCGTGCATCAGTCAATAGCTTTGGCTATGGCGGAACTAACGCGCATGCGGTTCTTGAATCTTTTGATCACGAGCGACTATCTAGAGACAGACACGTTCAGAAAAAAGGTGAAATGACACAGCTATTACCTACTAAACAGCCCATTACTATTACTCGCGTACCACCGTCGCCGCAAATTTTCGTCCTGACTGGGAAATCGGAAAACTCGGTCCGGAGCGCAGTCCTAAAGCTTTCAAAAAAGTCAAAATTTCACGACAATTTAGTTGATTTAGCATATACCCTTTCGACTCGACGATCAATAATGAGCTGGAGATACAGTTTTGTAGCAGCTTCTACCCATGAGCTTATTGCTTCCCTACAATCCGTTGCAGAATCACCCAATGCAGTCGCTAGAAGTTCATCATTTCATCGTCTAGTCTTTGTCTTCACTGGCCAAGGAGCTCAATGGTTCGGAATGGCACGTGAACTTCTTTGGGTTGACTCATCGTTTGCGCAGTCAATTGCAGAATCAAGCAGACTATTGCGCGCCTTGGGAGCTTCCTGGAATCTTGTTGAAGAACTTCTGGCTGAAAAAGCGAATAGCCGAATTAATGAAAGCGAAATTGCTCAGCCTGCAAGCACAGCTTTGCAAATTGCCCTTATTGATTTGCTTTCGTCTTTCAATGTTACTCCCCAAGTCGTTTTGGGACATTCGAGTGGAGAAATAGCTGCAGCTTATAGCGCGGGATTCCTTTCTCGACAAGAGGCATTGAAAATCTCTTACTATCGGAGCTTCATTGGAAATCGTTGCAAAAAGCTCATTAGAAGCAAGGGCGCAATGTTGTCAGTTGCACTTGGCGAAGAGCAAGTTCTGCCACTAATTTCCCTCACACGGAAGGGTTTAGTATCTTTGGCATGTGTGAACAGTCTTTCGAGCACAACTCTTTCAGGGGATGAAGAAGCAATCATTGAAATCCAGAGTATGCTTAATGATCTGGGTGTTTTTAGCCGAAAACTGATGGTCGATACCGCATATCATTCCCATCACATGGAAAAAGTATCAGGAGAATACCTAGCCTCTTTGGGCTCCATCCATGCGCTTTCTGGTAAAAATATCGAATTTATCTCCAGCGTTACTGCGCAGCGAAAGATAGCAGGATTTGGTTCCCACTACTGGGTTGATAACCTCCTGTCCAAGGTACGCTTCAGCGATGCTTTGGAGAATTATTGCGCTACCCAGAGCTTGGCAGATAAAAAGCGTGGTCTTTCTTCGAACCACATATTTGTGGAAATAGGCCCTCATAGTGTTTTGAAAAGTCCGATACGCCAGACTATTACTTCGAAGCTCGACCCTTTCACATATCTCTACCTTCCATCCTTGGTGAGACACAAGGATTCCTCTTACAGCACGCTGGAGCTCGTAAGAAGCTTGTTTGACCAGGGATATCCTGTGAATCTTGATGCCGCCAATTCTGTCTTCAGGCATAAGCTACAACCGCCCCATTATCTTCCAGGATTGCCAACCTATCCATGGGATTATTCTACAAAGTATTGGCACGAATCGCGATTGAGTAGGCAGCATAGATTACGAGAACATCCGTATCATGATCTTCTAGGTTTACGGATACCAAGCAGTACATCAATCGAGCCCGCTTGGATGCACATACTTGGACAGGATCAATTTCCTTGGCTTGCCGATCACGTAATAGATGGTCTCGTCATATTTCCGGGATCGGGCTATCTTTGTATGGCTATAGAGGCTGTGAGTCAGCTTTTTGAAGGCCGTCGAACATCGGAAGTCGTACCAACCTTTATTTTGCGGAATATTTCTTTCTTGAAAGCTCTTGTCATCCCTCCCTCTCCTTCAAAGGTAGAGACTCAACTTAGCTTGAGACTTTGCAGACATTCCATTCAAGACTCATATGAGTTCAAAGTTTCTGCTCTTGGCGATGATGCAATCTGGCACGAGCATTGTCGCGGCATGATTCAAGTCGACTATTTTTCAGAGCCAGCGGAAGCCTACCTCTCACACTTTTCATGTTATAACAAGGAAGTCTGTGATGATGATAACAACCTACAGCAACAAGATCTCGATATTGAAACTCTTTACAATCAAATGCGGTCTAACGGAAATACATATGGTCCCTCTTTCAAGGCCATCCGCCTCCTGAAGATGAGCAAGTTTAACGCGGTCGCTAGCATAGAAATCCCCAATTTCCAATCAATGATGCCTGCCAACTACATGCAGCCACATGTTATTCACCCTACAACTCTAGATGCACTGCTACATACGAGCCTGCCACTATACTCAAGCCTTTATGGTGCTGGCTCTGTGATGCCGATTTCCATTGGGCAATTGAGTCTTCGTGGAGATATATGTAGCCAACCAGGGGAGAGATTCAAGTCACACACGATCCTCAACCCGAAGGAGGTAGGATCCGCGGTTGCAAGTTTATCTGTAAGCAAAGCCGATGCTGTGAATCAACAACATCCATTTCTAGAAATCTTCGATTTGGAGATACGTGGATTTGGGGAAATCACAGCCACCAAGCCCGATTTGCAGCGAAAATTCAGCTATCAGATGAAATGGGCTTCCGATATAGAACATCTGCGTTGGCACAAGGAGCAGCTTTCATTGGGCGAGTATGTGAGCGCACTATATTTTAAATATTCAAATTTAAAAATATTGCAGGCAAAATCAGACTATGGGGAGCTTGCACGCCAAATTCTCTCAATATTGAGGAGATTTGAGACAAACGGCATCGAATTTTTTGATTTCGCAGATGGGCTCAGTTCAATAGTAAAGGAACTATCAATGGAATTTCCGCAGTGTCATCAAAATATGCGATCGAAAACGTTAAACATAGAGGAAAATTTCGAGGATCAAGACTTCGAATCATGTACCTATGATTTGGTTCTCTTGGCAGCTGATGATATGGACCATATCTCAGACACAACAATTTCGAATTCTCAAAAACTTCTCAATCCTGGAGGGTGGATCATGATTTCGTTTAAAGCTGCTTACGTTTCAGTGGACTTATTGCGCAATCGTTTAATGGAACATGACTTCGATCAAACTCAAATCTTGAGCTGTTCTTTGAGAAACAGAACCATAGTAGTCTCCAGGGTGTCCATTCCAGTCTCGCGATCTATAGCTGCTCCTATCTGTGTGATTGGTAGAGACGGCACCGAGGACTTCGCCAATCAGATCTGTATATCGTTACAAGAAGGGGGAATCGATGCTCAATATCTCAAATGGGGCACAGAACTTGTAGCGAATGATAATATTTGTGTTTTAATTGATAATGGTCAATATCTTTTGCTGGCTAAGCCCTCTCCACTGGACTTTCAGCAATTTGTTGGCCTTTTTGGTGCGGGTAGAGCCAACCTACTTTGGCTCAGTATTCACCATGATCCATCAGGCGTAAAAAATCCGGAGAAAGGCTTGGTGACAGGATTTTTACGGAGTGCTTCTGCAGAGAATGCGGGCAATCATTACGTTACCTTGGATGTTCAAGAACCAATTAACTCTCTTTCGTCTAACTTCTTTCGTACGATCAAAAAGATTTTGATAGAATCCTTTTTATCAAAGTCTTCCCCTGGTTCACTTCTCGAGAGAGAGTATGTATATCGAAATGAGGAACTTCTCATCCCCCGCCTTATTCCAGACCTAAATGTCAATACTTGGATTGCAAGAAAAACAGGAAAACCCAACGTCGAAACTGTTGCATTCTCAGCTCCTGACCGAACACTGAAATTTGATAGCTCGATAGCAAATACAGACGAAAATGTCTATTTTGTTAGGGAGAAACTACTTGAAAGTACAAGCCCGCTGGACGTTGTAGTTGCTGTAAGAGCACAGACTATGAGCCGATCTGATAATTTGGCTAGTCTTGCGAGTATGTCAATGGATAGATTTCCCAAACACATTCGTCAGTTTTCTGGCACGATAAGTAGTATTGGACATCTCTCGGCCAACGGGCTACGAGTTGGGGATCGCGTGTGTGGGTGGTCCTATAGCAACGAAGCATATGCAAGCCATGTCAAGCTTGATCACACGAATGTCTTTCTTTTACCAAGCGATATATTATTTCGGATCGGGTGTACAATTCCATTAGCTTTCATGACTGCTTATCATGCGTTGGTGGAGCTAGCTCATTTAGAAAAAAATCAAACCCTTCTGGTTCACGACGCAGCGACAGACCTTGGACGCGCTGCTCTCACGGTGGCCCAACAAATTGGCGCCCGGATTTTTGTCACTGTATCAAGCCCTGCAGATAAAGAGCACATCTCAAGACAATTTGGTCTGCGACCAGAACAGATCTTTTATGAAAACAGCACAAGCTTAAAGCAGAACCTCTACCAACTCACCAACAAAGTAGGCGTTGACACGGTTTTAAATTTTGCAAAGGGAACCTATAACGAGGATTCCTTTGCATCTGTTGCAAAATTCGGCACATATATTCATGCGGGGCATCCAGGAGAAAGTGAGACCAATCCTGAAAGCTACACCTTCAAATATCGACCCATGAACAACACAACTTTCTTTTCGTTTGATCTGGGCAGTCTGATGCATACACGACCACACAAATTGTCAAACCTACTCCAAAAATCTACTGCTTCACTAAAATTGTCAGAGGAGCTCCTGAAAGCCCAAAATTACTTATTTGTGGCTCCGGCGAAACTTCGAGATGGGTTCAGGTTACTGTCTTCTCATCAAAGCCTCAATGCTTTCATAGTCGAATCCGACGAGAATAGTCAAGTGCAAGTAATTGACATGAATCAGGAAACAAAAGGATTTGATGAAGTGACGCTTGAGTTAAATGCTACTTACGTCATTGCCGGAGGACTAGGCGATCTAGGCCAGCGTATTTGTGGGTTGATGGCTTGGAGAGGGGCTAAACACATTGTTGTTCTCTCTCGAAGAATAGCTAACAAAGATCAAATTGACTCCTTAAGAACACGCCTCAAGAAAATATCGCCAGGATGTAATTTACACAGTATTGCCTGCGATATATCATCTCCATCAATGCTTCAAATGGCAGCTACTACGATCGAAAAAATGAAATTACCACCAGTAAAAGGGGTTGTGCAATCAGCTACGGTGCTCCAGGTAGGTAGAGAACTACATACGTCTCTCTCAAAATTAATACATCGACATAGGACGTTATCATTGAAAGGATGACGCTTGAAAACTTCCGAACTCCTCTAGAGACAAAGCTAGATGGCACTGTGAATCTGATTAATACGTTCAAGAGTGCTGATATGGAATTTTTCATCATGCTCTCGTCACTCAGTGGTGTAATTGGCACAATGGGGCAAGCAAATTACGGTGAGCAGCTTATTCTTATCAATTATTTCGAGAGCTTCGTCCCCCGTAAGTGTTTCATTGGGATAGTGCTAATTCTTGACAGATTCCGGGAATTCGTATCAAGACACAGTCGCGCAAAACCAGGAGCCTTCCGGGACTCGCTTCCTGTCAGTGGATATAGGTCTGATAAAAAACACATCCGTTTATGATGGAACTGACGGCGAATTGAGAATGCAAAATCTCGTTGGCCAGGGAATGATCCCCTTAGATCTTGATGAGCTAGATGCAGTTTTGGATTACACGTTGAGTCCCCAAGCTTCGAAGGATTGCTCTAAACAAGTTGTGATTGGGATAGATGGAGTATCGATAGCACACGCCAAAAATGCCACGCCAATGACGCAGTCCCCATTATTTGTTCATGTACGAAATACTGGTGATCATGTCGCGAATTTAAGACAGGTTCAAAACTCTGAGGATCGAAAGCGAACCATTGGTGATGCAGTGTCACTCGCAGAGGCACAGTCAATTTTGGTAGAGGCAATAGTGCAAAGAGTTTCTCATCTGATCTCATTAGATGCCACCAAGATTGGACTGGACACATCTCTTGTGGACTTTGGCTTGGATTCGTTGACTGCCATTGAGCTAAAGAACTGGATAGGTAATCAGTTCGATGCTCCCATTCAGGCATCTGAGATTTTAGATGAGCGTAGTATTACATCTTTGGCGGGAAAAATTGTAGGTAGGTCCTCACTCTTGCTCGGAAACTCAAAATTTGTGGAGGAACCACCCGTGGCAGTGAACGGTCATGTCACGATCCCTGAAAGTCATCTTGTATCTTTCAAGTTGCTACCCGTCCCAGATCTTTCCATCACGCTAGAGTTGTACCTGAAGTCTATGCGAATGTTTCTTTCCGAAACTCAACTGTCCCATACCGTTTCTACGATTCAAGCACTCATCGATGGCCCTGGACCCCAATTACAGAACCGCCTCATTGAACATCGGAAGCAACCTGAAAACTGGCCACACGCCAAGGTGTATCTACGATCGCGGGATCCTATAAATCCACATAGCATATTTTACGGGAGTCACGTCCCAGGTCCTATTGAGCATAGCCAAGCCGAACGAGCCGCAATTATCTCGCTATCAGCATGGGAATTCAAACAACGTCTGGATACAGGAACCCTGAAGCAAGATTATTTGAACGAAGAGCCTCTCTGCATGGACTCTTTGAAGTGGATTTTTAATTCCACTCGTCTACCTCAAAAGACCACTGACAAAATGCAAAAGTATGCAGACAACAACTATTTCGTGGTACTGAGAAAGGGTCACGTATTCAAGGCAACACTTGCCAAAAATTTAAGCCGAGAGTTGACATACAAACTACTGAAGGAGACATTTGAAGAAATATTGCGCCGCTCAGACGAGAATATACTAGCCGTGGCTACCTTGACTGCCGACGAACGCAACTCATGGGCATAATTGAGAGAAGTGGTAAGAGGAGCTGACCAGAAGAATATTGCAGCAGTCGAAGAGATCGAGGCGTCAACGTTTGTGATCTGTCTTGACGATGCATCTCCTGAGACACCAACAGAGCGCTGTAACAAATTTCTTTACGGCGGCCCGTCAAACAGATGGAGCGATAAGCCATTACAGTTTGTGGTATTCGAAAATGGAGCTTCTGGTTTCATTTGCGAGCATACAATGCTAGATGCCGCTTCTTTGGTCCAGATTAACAATCTCATAACACAAGCCATAACAGAGTATCAACCAAAAGCTAATGGCGCCGAGCAAACAATCATCCAAATAGACAATCTTTTGGAAGAGATAGTGTTCGAGAGAACTTCCGGAATTGAGAAAGAGATACAACGAATTACTGAAAACTTCAATCGGCTTCACTCTCTGCCTGCGACGTATATCCAATTTTATATCCCTAAACTGGGCAGCAAATTTCTCCAACTGTTTAAGGTTCCAAGCAAAGCTGGCTGCCACTTGATAATTCAACTCGCTTCTCTATTCCATTTCGGCAAGCAGTATCCGTGCTGGGAAGCACTCACAACTATGTTCTTTCGCTTGGGACGTGTGGACTGGATGCAGGTTGTTACACCTGCCATGCACGAATTTTGCACTTCAGCAGCGGAGAGACAGAAATCACCAGCAGAAATGAGAATATTACTGCGAGAAGCCGTGAGCGCACACAGCAGCATAATGACAAAAAATGGTCGAGGGTTGGGGTTCGTGGCACACTGCCAATCATTGGAAGAACTGATTGCAGAAGACGAACCTGTCCCTGCCTTCTTCGAGGATCCGACATGGAAGATGACACGGGCGTGGGGGCACCAGGAAGATCAAAACAGATTCTGCTGCGGGATTGAAATATCAAGAAGCTGGTTATCTTATGCCGGACCCGGAGTCTTTGCTGGTACATTACGAGGTTGAAGATGAGCGGTGCTTCTTTTGGGTCCAAGGTACAGAAGAACATCCCAGACGATTCCAGACCGCTTTGGAACGGGCTGCGGTTATTGTGCGGAACATACTTGAGATGTAAGGGCTTGCCTTTGGATGTTAGATTTTGACAATACAATGTCATATTATGAATGCTCCAGCTGCAGGTGCAGGTGCCCAGGTGTTTTATGAAGCTGCATGATGTGGCTGTGCAAATGTTAACATCAGCCACATCCGTTGCGGCGATTTAGTTGCTGATCACCTGCAACCAGATGACACCTCTTATCATGCACCCACTGAACAGCTACAGCACTCACAATTAGTCTTAACAATCAATCACAACATTACCATTTATTCAAAATGACCATTCGGCCTCCATTCGGCCATCGCATGCGTGACACCCATTTTCAATTCTCTTCCAGCTACACACCTCTAAACCACGGTTCCTTTGGCGCGTATCCACGCCCTATCCAACAAGCTCAAGATGCATTTCAGAAGCAATGTAACGAAAGACCCAGTACATTCTACGTCTATGATCTTCCAGAACTCGTTGATAAATCACGAGAAGCCGTGGCACCTCTTCTAGGTGCTGATCCTAAGGAAGTGGTTCTAATCCCGAATGCGACGACAGGGGTGAACACTGTATTGAGGAATCTGAAATGGGAGGAGGGTGATATGATTGTTTATTCCAGCACTATTTATGATGCGTGTGAGAAGACAGTTGAAAGTGTAAGAGAGATGTTAGGAGTAGAAGTAGCGACGCATTGTCAAGTATTGGAGTTTCCGATTAATGAGGAGAGTGAATTAGGAGAATTCAGAGAGTTTGTGGAGTTGGTAAAAGCGATGGGTACAAAGGTTAAGTTGGCTATATTTGATACGGTAAGGTTGTCTCGATCCTACAAATAGAGTTTCTTTAAATTGTCAGTAGTTCTGACATTTTCTCTCATACATTCCTTTAAATGCATGACATTTGACTTTGACTGATGATCTCAACTTTCTTACAATTTTGATGACAGGTCCTGACATTCCCCGGTGTGCGAATGCCTTGGGAGAAGCTAGTACGAATATGTAAAGAACTAGGTGTCTTGAGTTTAATTGATGGTGCTCACGGTATCGGTCACATCGATCTTACACACCTTGGTTCAGTCAGTCCCGACTTTTTCGTCAGTAACTGTCACAAGTATGATACTTTCTTCTCATAAAAGTTACATTCTAACCTACGGCAGATGGCTCTATACCCCTCGCTCGTGCGCAGTTTTTTATGTACCCCTCCGCAACCAACATCTCATTCGCACCTCCCTTCCTACATCTCACGGCTATCGCAAAAGTTCTGAGAATGATACTCTGGAAGAGATCAATAATTATTTCATCTCAATGTTCAACTTCGTAGCAACAATTGACTACACACCCTACCTATGCATTCCCGCCGCAATATCCTTCCGGAATACCGTTTGCGGCGGCGAAGCGTCAATTCGTCAATATTGTTTTGATCTCGCTAAGACGGGCGGAAACTTATGCGCTTCAACTCTGAATACACATACTCTTCCCATTTTACCCGGAAGGGAAACTTGTTTCACTAACATCAAGCTACCAATACTATTTTTGCGTGGGAGCAATGAGAAGTCCCATACAACATCCGAGACAACAGCATTCAAACCTGCCGATGCAGAAAAGATCAAGGTATGGCTCAACAAAACTGCAGTCAAAGAATTTGACACCTATCTGCAAATTGGATGGCATGCAAATGTACTCTGGGTCAGGTTGAGCGCGCAGATATATCTTGAATTGAGAGATTTTGAGTGGGTAGGGGAGAAGTTGAAGGGATTGTGTGAAAGAGTTAACGAGGGGGAAGTGGAAGGAACTGCTAGAGTAGATGTAACGGGGGTTCCGGATAGTCAGGGTTCGTTCATCTGTGGTAGTACTTGTGATGATTAACTTGACGACTCGGCTATGAATGATTTGCCCAAGCGAATAAAACGACTGGACGCTGATTCTGCTGGCAGGGGAATTATGAGCCACAATCAGTTTTACCAAATTCGACAGATATGGACAATGAGATATCAACGTGAGAAGGTCGAATGTGGCGCGTCGTCTTTGTTTCAGTAGATGACATGTGAAATATGGCGTTAATGAGAGAGATTCAAGGATATAACGTTCCATTTATTGGTGAAGAGGCAACCTTACATACACTATGATTCAAAGATTAGATTTCTACCTGGCTATTTAGTTGTTCGAGATAAAAGCTTATAGATGGTACCATCTTGATTTCTGTCTGAGAATCACGCCAGCCACTTTGGTAGTTTGCTAGTGAGAGTGAACCTTTAGTCATGCGGATTAGAATTCTTGAAATCAATAGCTATGTCTTCCAATCAAATTATCTGTAACAATTACTGGACCACAATAGGTTTCCCAGGAACAATTTATCTCTACTCGAGCCTTAGGGTTACGTACTATGACTTCCAACAATGCTACATCTTCACGCTCTCCCTCAGATACTTCACCCACCAAAGCTCGAAAAATTAGCAGGCAAGAAAGCTTCAATCACATCACCCTTCATCCCAATCTTACACCACCCATCAAATTCCCACATATATAACACTCCACTCCCCATTTCCTCACTCGTACTATTCCGCCACGCAACTCCAAATGGTAGACCAGAAGCTATCCCCTCCACAGCCCCATTCCGAGCAACACTCAAACCTCCACAAACCACCATGTCGAAAAAGCCAGGTGGTGTAGTGGTATAGAGACCACATGGGGTGGCGCGAGTTTCAAGACCCGCAACACAGACGAGGCCAAGAATGCAGGCAAATAATAGGGCTGTGTAGATTTTGTACCAGAGACTTGTGACACATGGGATAATAGTGGTGGTGGAATTATTGGTCAGGAAATAGAATGTGTAAATGGGGATTGAACAGACGAGGAAGATGGTGAAGAATATGGCGACGAGGAATTGGGTAAGTGTGAAGAAGATGTTCGAAGGGTCAGATGAGGTTTGAAAAGGTGTTAGATAAAGGAGCGCTAGGACCAGGAGAGCAAGTAACGGAAGGAGAAAGAGGATGCGTACAGTTATACCACGCCAGCTGCGGGGAGAGTGGAGGTCAAGTGAGTGAACGGGGAATGGTTCGAGAAGTCCTAAGCTGAGAAGGGTACGACTTGTTGGTGATTTGCGCGGTTTCAATGTGTTAGTTAGGCTGTATCCATCACAAATTTCCATTTCGGGGTCATTATCACCATCGCCATCGGCATCAAAATCCAAATCCACATATGAATAATCATCAGATATCCAGACTGCCGCCGGTAACCTTATCAATCCGCAGATAGCCAGCGGTGCAAAAACTGTTCCCAGAGAGATGGTGTTAGAATAGCCACCTCCGTTCAAACCTCCAACCAATTGCCAAGCAGCTTGCAGCCCTTGCAATACAGTCGCTATTGTTTCAGCTGAAGTCTTCGAGACCCAAACAGCATGTGGGGAACTAGGAATGCGAGTACAAAAGCGTCGACTTTTCCGCATCATATTTTCCGAGCCATCCCAACCACTCGACGTCCAAAAGTGTGCATTACTAGCTGCCATGTCCGCAGAATTCCATGCACGCGACCGTGCTCGTCGATCGATGATTGAGAAGTAACGCCATAGTATCGAAGTAGGGTTATAGTGACCGAGCCGCTCGTGCCAACGAGGTCGTGGGCTGGAGAGATAGACGGGCGATGGAACTCCGGCAACAATATGAACAATGAGGGGGGCAAGACAGAGTGTTAATAGATTTATCCAATCTGCAAAGAGAATCCCAGATGCTTGGTATGTAAATGGGAGAACGCCATTGTACGGAAAATTACCGTTCATTGTATGGTCTTGAGATTGAAGATGAATAGAAGTCGACAGAAAAATAGAGACTATCAGTATTGAAAAGAAAGCCTGCTGTGCTGGTATTTCAAGTTTCAATTTGACATTGGTGCAAGAGTCAAACGACAATATTTTGGGGAAAAAATCGTGCAATACAATTTCGCACAGCAAAACCTCATGTTTGTTTTGACCACCCACTATGTCACAGTTCTTATCGGGACAGGTAAGCAGCATATTGGAGATGCAGGTACAAAGGCAACCAAGCTATTGAGCACAGATAGGATAACAAATCGAGAGTTCCGGTAACAGACACTTATCGTGTACCGGGACTTTTATGAAGTAACTCAACATCGGCCCTTCACACCCCCCCGTGGGGGCCCAAATGCAAGAAAGTTTGCTGTGAACCGGTGCTGCGCCTTAATCCACGTGGAGCAAACACCACCGCGTTTGTAGAGCTGAAAAGATTTTTTGAAGCTACTTATATGGTCTATGAAATGTCGTGTATGTGACTACAGAGTGACGGAGTACATTGTGCTATAATATTGTCATCTCGGTACGAGCCGAGACTGACGGGAACACTAGCGGAATCCTTGTTTGATACTTTTCCATTTAATCTCACAATATCACCTGATAAAATCAAGCTTGACTTCACCCATCCATTGTCTTAAAGTGTTTGCATTTGAATTCCTTACAAGCTTCCTTTGGTTTTTATCAATTTCTTAATACATGTAGCAGCATGCTGATCTTGTCCCTCAAGTTCAGAGCTGGGTATCGTCCATTCAACTTTCATCGCTTCAATATCACACTTCATTGACCAAATTTGTCCTGGTATCCGCAACGCTCACATTTAATGCATAACTTCAATCCTCCAGCTGATTCTGGTGTCCTATCCACGAAGACATCAGATCAAGCAACTGGACTCCATGGCATTGGAATCAACACTCGACTCTTCATATTTTGAATCAATGGCACAGTCTTGTGAACTGTATCTCCCCAGCCCTCGATCTCCCAACTTTGCTCTCTTCTCTTTTTTCTCTCTTCTAAATCCGCAAATTGCCACAAATGATGCACGGTGTTCAGTTCTCCGATTTGTACAAACCATGCTCCAACGCCTTCCATGACTTCTCTGCGAGCTTTTAGACCGCGGCGCCAATGAGTCTCCCATTCTAAGAGGTTTCCGGGGTGCAATGTGTACGAGCGTAATTCAAAGAGACCACCAAGTTGACGGGGTGCAGTGGTAGGCCAGAAGGAGAATTCCTGCATGAGAGAAACATTCTTCTTTGTAATGAGAGACTTGAGTTTCTTGTCGAATTCTTGGAAGCCAGGATGTGACGCGATACTATGCAGGGAGTCATGGTAACCGTGATATCGTTGGTATTCCCAAATATGGACTGTAATCAATCATGGGTCAGCGTTTGTAGGTGGACTAAATTTGAGAGTAGACGAGAATTGGAACGTACCAAAAGTATCACAATCTCCAACCTCTGTTCTCCAACTTCCAACTAAGTGTACTTTATTTTGCTCCATTCCTGCCATCTTCGGATACCATTCGCCAACCAATTGGACGTACTCATCAACCTTATCTGGCTTGACCTCATGAAACACGATCGAGTGTACATATTTGCCTCTAGCCAAAACCTGACTGAAACTCTGTTCAATCTCCTTTTCCATCTCACGACCTTCTGGAGTGCCATAAATTAAACTACTTAATTTTCCTTTCTTCTCCCCATTTCCGTTTGTGTGCTCTAATCCATTTAGTGTATGGTCTGCCGAAGCAGATGTTTGAGCTTGGGAGGACAGTTTGGACTCACTTGCAGCTTCTTTCTTACGATGTTGTTCTGCGATTCTTTCTCTGAATTCTTTCTGCTTTGCATCGAATGAGGCCACACCTTGGGGGGTGATATTTGATAGGGCTGGTGTACGAGAGAGAGAGGTAGATGTAGTGGTGAAGGCTCTAAGAGGATGACTCGTGATGGAGCTGCGTGAGATTCGTCGTGTAAACATTTTGGAGCTGTTGATTGATTATTGGTGTAGTCAATAGTTGTTGTAACGATTATTGGAGTTGTTGGAGATTGGTTGAAGGATAAAACCGTTTTCGTAATTGAAAGTTCCACAATCTCAGAGAGGTGAAGGAATGACTTTCGCCTGGTTAATTGAACAATTGAGGGTTTATTCTCCAATTGTCATCCAATTATCGTATAATGGGTTGTGTTGTATCGTCGTACTTTCCGAAGCGCCGGTATGATGTCGTTGCCGTGGTCGATTTACCCCGTCTCGTCTCGTCTCGTCTCGTCTCGTCTCGCTCGTTGTTTCGAATGCAAAGCAGAAGTAGAATTCAATATTCTCTTAAAGAATTGTTGCTGTTTCCTCCTCTCTTTTTCGGAGATGCAATCAACAGAAACAAAGGAAGATGGAAGCTGCAAAGTAGGTTTGGTTTAGCTTTAATAAACTCGTAGGACAAGACACCATATAATTGGCTAAAATAGAATCCAATAATAGCAAGCTTGTCAGATACCCCGCACTTTTTGACTGTTTTGTCCGTCTCAAAGTATAAAAAGCACTATCAAATAGTGAATAGCTCGAGCGGGAAAGGATCAAAATTGTATGGGCAGGAATAGATTGGTTCAAAGGTTCGTGTGGTTACAATACTTTGGAGGTGTGATGTGAGAGAAAGAGAGGAATTGAATGAACTGAAAGGGGAAAAGAGGACAACCAAGCTGCAGCTGGGCAGTGACGAAAGTGAGGAGTAAAGCAAGGATGCCGTGGCTCCCTTTCGGATGAATGTGAGGGTTTGCGGGCTTGCGGGCTTGGAGTTTCTTGTGGAGACCAATCAAAATTCAGATTCTATCTTGTATCCGTTACATTTGTATGGGGAAAATGAAGTTGAAGATGTCGAAACACGTGAAGGTAGGCCAATGATCGTAGACTAAACTGAAAGGGGAAAGTGAAAACTTCAAGCCTCACGCACAAGGCATTCAATATTTCTGGAAAACGTGATGTGTCACTAAGCCCAATACATTCTAGCCTGACTTTGTTGCGGCCTTCCCATAGTTGACCTCACTACTATTATCGGAATCACCACCGTCTAACCTCCAATCAACCCTCCGGTACATTTTCAATCATATCCCACAGCACAAATTCACAATGTCTTGGTTAGGAAAGAAGTTCCCTGCGCCTGTCGGTATGTGACGCCATTCAATTGCAAGCTGTGAAAAGCTTTCGTTCCGCACTTTTCCGATCTCCAAGTAATGTTTACTGATAAAATTGTGTTTTTAGCAAAGCCAATGGCTCCTTTCTTCGTTGCCGGTATGTCAATTTGAGCGCCACTTATCCCAAGTATATCATGGAATGTGAAAGTCGAGAGCACTTGGAACTGGGGAGGAACGGCAAGGCTGGTGCCTGAACTATGGCTAATAGTACTTGGGAAATTAGGTGCCGTCATTATGTACGGAATCAACTCTGCTGCTACCGCAATGGCCAACAGTACGTCTATTCCATTGCTTGTCTTCGCATGTGGACCGCAAAAATTTATTTATGAGAGGATACTGACAAGACTGGCTATTACAGGCGAGGAGTTCAAGAACGATCCTAGAAACCCAAACGCAAAGACCCCAAAGCCAGCCGACAAACACTAAATGGGAGAAACGTATGATAAGGGGCATGATGACTGAGAACTTGCATAGATTGAACCTATGATAGATCGGTTGAACGGGGCGTTCGTTCCCGTGAAGGATGATCTGTAAATTAGGAGACAATGAAATCATCTGGTGTCCTATAAAGGAAGATCTTGCACTGTGACCTATGATGCAGGTTTGAGGATACTGAAAATATCTTGAGTTTGAACTTTCAGTGAATCGTTTTGAGCAAACTTTCATGGCATGAATATGGTGGATATCGAGTGAATAGCCTCGAGCGGGGATATTACATGTCTAGGTAATGAGTTGTATTGTATTTTTCCCTTCCTATTATTGTCCGAGTATAGGGGTGTAGTATGAAACTTTTGCCTCCAAAGGTTTGTTTTCAAAGCTGTGAATTGCTTTGAGTTTGTACTGATTGGTGGCAACCAGTGATGCACATGTTGCTTTGATATTAGGTAGTTAATCTTGCAATGACAAGTCTAGTGAACTATAAAGCATGTCTTGCTTGTCTTTACTATCCTTCTTACTTTCCTGGTATACTTCATTCATGTCTCCCTATCATATAGTATGTCTATATTCAAGTTGCAAGTGCTCAAAATCAATGACTCACCAGACTTTGCGTTCAAGAATAATAAAGAACTCCAGTTACCTAGGCAGTCATATACCCCTCTCTCTCTCCCAAAGTATTGTTCATATCAATGCAGTCCAACTAGTTTGTCTAAAAATCAAGCTTGAATTATGTGACCTGTTTGATAATTAATAGCTTTCATGTCTCTGTTCTTCTATTGCCCAAAATTAATCACATAGAAGTCATCTCGGACCTTGCCATTCCTGAAGAACACGAGAATATAGTGAATTCAAATTATGACACTTATGACATCTGATTGACCTTCCTGTTGCCTATGGCTCGAAGCTGCACGGACCCCATAACAATCTTGAATCATAATAAACCCTCCTCCTCCCATCAGTTCTCAACTTCGATCTACAAATCTCTTACTTGATACTTCTAACAAACAACTTCTTTTTCAACAAGTTTGCAAATCTATCTCTGTTGTGCTTGTCACAATAACTGTAGTTTTTGAACTATCTTTTCTTTGATATTGTACAAAACCCACATCCTTTTGCAAGTGTCCACAAGTCTCCAACTTCGAGCCCTTGACGTGGAAAGTTGAAACTCCAGCTGATCAATCCGACTTGCAGAAATCGATTGGCACGTACTGCGTTATTTACTGCAAAATGACGCGCCAACCTTCCGATCAATATCTCGACGCTCCTGGCCAGCCGGCCAACCCTTTGCCGATTCCTACTACCCAATCTGTTCCTCAATCTGCCCCTCCTCCCCAAAAGTCTGCTGATCAACAAGCATCCTCCTCGGGCCATGTTTATCCAACCATTAATGCTACGTCCTGCAGTAGTGGGCAAGGCCAAGAAGATGTTTTCGTACCACCTCCACGATTGACGTACTTGGATTTATTGATCATGGAAAATTCAGGATTTCCAAGTATGGCTGAGTTTGAGATCTTCCTCCAGCTGTACCAGAAATCATATTATCACATGGAACTAGCGGAACGCAAAAAGCTCTTCCAGCAAGTCGAGCTTCTTCGACGAGGTATGCGCCATCCGCAATCGGTTCAAGCGCTGGTAGAAGCACAGCAGAGTATTCAGGCCGGTCAACCGTTCCTCAGCCTCAAACACTATGCAAACTTCAGCCGAAACGGATACATGCTTACCTCCATGATCAGTCGCTGCCTCAATCTTACCTCTTTCGCTCTGCAGCGAGCCGTTTTTCATGCCGCAATTGAAGCAAGTAGAAACATTGATACGCCAAACATAGCAACCATTTCAGGAAAAAGCTGTGAAGATATCGTGAGTATTTTCTCTTTGTCTTCGTCCAAGAGATAAACTAATCTTCGTACCAGTTGACCCGTGGTGTAAAACACTGGACCGCTGAGGACATCTTGAAACTTGAGACGATCGTCTACATCCGCCCCTCTGAGCACCACGTCAACAACCCTCCATCTAAGGTCACTTCGCGTACTGATTTCTCATATTTCTCGCACGAACCGCCTCTTCATTGCCCGGCTCCTCCAGTGAATAATGGCATGAGAATCGAGCCAAACGATTCCGCTTTGTCATTGCAACAACCATGGACATACAGCCAGTGTTTGGACTACCTCGCTGGTCGGACAATAAACTTCATGAATTCTCGTGATCCAGAAGCTTTTTTCTTCAGTCTGCCTTCGGACGACAAGCTTCAAGGCATGACAGCAGATCAACGCGCAGAGTTTGTTCGTAAACATATTTTAGAGCAAGATGCAAAGCGTACTTTATCGAAGTCAGGCAATGATTGGTACCCTATTCATACGAAAACCTCCGAGCGTTCCACTGAACATACATATGATAGTTTACTTCCGGAGCTTGATACTACTGCATCAATCTCAAAAGGCAGCCTTTACATCCAGGAAACTCCTGTTGATCATCGAAACCATGGAACCCATGATATATGCAGTATTGGAGGTAGACATGGATTTGAATCACCATCGAACTCTGGTGCATTTTATGAAGGAAGAATGGGGCATGGACGTAAGCCGCCATCGAGCATTACGGCAGATGACGGATATTGCAATTCAGACCTGGGGGATGACGATGATTCTGATTGGGCTCCCACTCGATCTGACCATCGGAGTTCGCCATCGAGATCAACAAAGCGTGTATCCTTCGCTGCATCGGTGACAGACATACCAGGAAATCTTCGTGGACAGGAAAATAGTATCGTTCCATCTGATTCTCTCTCCTTTGCAGAGTCAGAGTCAGAGAATGATCAAGCGACCACTGCAGACAATGGGTCATTGAGCGAAAACATGCACGATAGTCAAGATTGTCTTTGGACAACTTCTGCAACTCATGTTACTTCTGCGATTGATGTTGCACTGGCTTCTGGTGGTGGAAATGACAATAATGTCCCAATTATCCCACCTTGTACCTTTGGTTCAATGAGAGCAACCAGAAAGCGCCCATGGACTCGAGGTCGTCGAGTAGCTCAGCCACGTGCTCGACGACGCGGTAGGGATTTTGATACCTTGCTTGATACTCTAAAGAAACACCATTCGCAACTGTCCTCGCCCCCAAATTTAAAAAAGCCTCAAGGTATCCAATCCCGAGAGGTTTTGTTCCCTACATGGGAAGGGGTTCCGGTGCACTGCGGCGTTTCAAAAATTGAATATGCCCCTCGAGAAGATTCCATGCTAGCCATGCAAGCTGAACTTGTCTCAAAAAATGGTCCAAAAAATGATCATGACCTTGAAGCTTCAGCACATAAGCCGGAATTGTTAACAACGGAACAGGAAAGCAAGAACCAAATTGAGTTGAAACGCCAAGAACAGGCTACCAAGCTAGCTACTTATCCCTTCTGGGGGAAAGGTGTTCAAACAAAGCCTGTAGAATCTTCTCGTATTTCTCTCGGAAATGCCAAAACTATCCTCAAAGGTCCATCAAAATCCTACGGTCTCGCATTGAAAGAAGCTCGGCAATCTGAACTCGGTCAGCTTGAAAGAGTTAGAAAAGACATGGCCACTAAGTTCGATGACCTTAAGAAATTTGCGGATGAGTTCAAGATGTCCACCGCAGTGCCAAGTGACATTGCCTTTATCAATCACGGTGAGGTTCCCGTGGCTGTCTGGCAGAATCACTCTCAGGATCGTGCTAACACTTGCGATGAAGGTCCTCTTCGTATTGCAATCAAGGAAGACAATCTTCGTCGTGCTAAGGGTGCTCCATTTGATGAGTCGAATGTGGAGGTTATCTCGGTTGAGGAAGCTACTTGTCTTCTTGCTGCTCAGAAGTTAGCTAAAGAGCTCTTGACTGCTACAAACTCTGCAAATGGTACCTCTCCTCCCATTCCTGCAAGTCATCAATTGAATGGTTTCGATCACGGCGTTACAGCTACAGCATATGATCAAGACCGTTTCATACAAGCTACCTGTAGCAGAGTCAATAGTTACAAGGCTAACCATGAGATTTCTAGCTTCGAACAAGACAACCCAATGAATGCTGAGCGCAGAAGATGTTCTGAGAGATCAAGATTAAGATTGAGATTCAATGATTTAAGTGGCGAATTGTTCTGAGGAAGTGATGATTGATGATGAATACGAATATTGCGAATGGATACATGGACAAAAGATAATGGGAAAGAAACAACTCGTTTCTATTTATTCGAAGTTCTGAATACATGCCGCTATTAGGGTTGTGGGATCGAGGTCAAACAGGTTCTACCGCAAATTTAGAGTCAGGAAGGCTCATAACTAATTACTAGAAGGAGAATTAGATATTAATGTGGACAGCGCAGCTAGTCTAATTCATGAGTTGATCCTATTAAAAATATCTTTGATTCTAGTGATTGACCTGAAGATTGCGATTTCTACTCAGGTGGCTCTACCTTCACTATACCAATTACTACAAGACCACGTGCTAGTGGCTGGCGTGGATAATGAGAATTTGGTGAATGATTCACTCACAAAAAACAATCTTTAGATAAGATTCGTGATTTTCCTTGCTATCTGTTTTCTGTAGCTGGTCAAATTCGTCGACGGCTGAGAAGTTCCTGGTAAATCCAGAAAAATACTTTGAGTGCGGATTTTGAGTCCTTTTCAAGTCGCTTCTATCTAGAAGCTTCAGTTCTTCTCCCTTTTACACCACTTTCTCCTCAACCTACGTTCCTCTCCTTCTCTATCCCACTTTCTCCCCAGACTTGCAGTATTACGCGCAATGATGGATTCGTCTCATCGCTCACCCCATCTGAGTGGTATGTTATCATTTAGACTCATCATTTATATTGAAATTCTGACCTGCCAATCCCCTTTAGCTTCCGTCAACAAGATGTATTCTGTGTTTCGCGTTCCCCGACTCCATCCAATTCCTCGCATACATACCGAAAGTCTTATTGTTTTCCTAGCAATTCGCAAAAGCTTCTTAACGCTATCCGATGTCGACCGCGTTCGCTATGGCAAGAAGAATACTCGAGACGCTTTTTTGAATTCGTTCGCTCCTCAATACTTTGAAAAACATTTACATGGAATTTCATTCAAACGCATGTGTGATTTAGTCCAAGATCTATGGACTGCGGAACACTTTCTTGCTGGATCTGACTTGAACACGATTTTCAACGACGCGTCCTGTGAGCGACAGCAAGATCCTGCTTTTCGAAGACTTATCAATGTCCCAATATTAGGAGAGGCATTGAAAACTAATATCTGGCTGTCGAACCAGCAGTCACACTATAAGCCGCGCATCACCCCATCTTTCAGAATTAGGAAGTTACTTTCGACACGTCCATGTCCTTTGCCACGCGTGGATCCTGACGAACTCAATTTTAATCGCGATAATATGATTGAATATCCACTAGTATCTGGTCCTTCCAAACCTTACCTTGGTTCTTATGAAGATGATTATGAGTGCAGCACGGCGCTTCCCTTCCCTCTCCAACATTCTCTCCTCGCGGCACTCCAAGTTCTCATCGAGGGATCTCTATTCAGCTTCGCATCCCAACACTTTCCCGCCTACTCAGTTTCGCACTTCAAAACTTCCCCCGAGTCTATTGATCTCAGCAGCTGGAGCTCGCATCTACACATGAACGCTGCTGATATCCGGCTCAATCTTGGCTCTGGCTTTGCTCTTGAATATTTGTTTTTCTTTTTGGGTCGCTTGGAAACAGTGAGAGACTTAGCTGTGCATCAGAAAAATGGTGAGTCGATCGGATGCACTTTTGGTATTATGATAGAGCAATGGCTAACAAAATCAGACGTTCCTATTGGAGCAATCAATAGTATGTGCGAAGATACCATTATTTTGGCGAGAGCCTTAGGAGACACACAACCAGTTTTGCTAGGCTTGTTACAGGAAAACGTGTCCATGGTTTCAGAAATACTGTAAGTTATTCCTTAACATACATCGTTTATTTCGCAGACTTTTTACCATTAACTTATTCCTCCTCGCCCCTTGAAGAAGGATCTACCAGTGCTATGAACTAACTCAATTTTTCACGCTAGGCTACAGATCCAAACACTATTTCAACGTTTTTCCTTGCTTGACGAAGAACTTAAAACCGATATTATGATGAAAAGCATCCTTCAATTCTCAAAACATGGCAAATCTGCTTCACATATTCACGTACCTTACTCTGAAGCAATGGAACTATACTCGAAGTTATTCGAATGAATCGTAAATATGCTACGTGGCTTAGCGTATTATAATTAACAGAAACGTAGGCCTCCGTCGCCTGCCCGTTTCTATTATTGATACTAAGACACAGAGCATTTATCGATCTATGGAGAGGTTTTGGAGCATGTATCAAACCATGAGGTGTCTACCCTCTGGTCTTTCTTCGGTTATTAAAGGAAATAACGAGCAGATTTCGGATGATGATGAGGATGATGATGAGGATGCTGAAACACCGAATCGTCAGCAGGATAGTGAGAGCAAGTGGTTGCTTCTGCAACTTAGGGAACTTCTTTATGAAGGACTCGAATAGCAAAGTAATACGGATAATTCCACTTGCGTCAGATCAAAGATTATGGTTGGCTTGAGTAGGATGATGCAAAGCACCGTAAATGAACATCAACATCACCTTGATGTATACGGGAATTCATTTATTGGAGGTCTCTTCACATTAAGTGAGATATTATCTGAAGGCATTTTCCTATAGATTAGCAAAAATGCAAAGGAGTTTTAACATCAGTATACTTCTTTATGAACGCTGGATTTAGGACTACTTATGATTCAATGGCTCCTGTCCCAACAACCCGACGTCACGGAATAATAAACGACGTCTTCCTATAAGTGAGAGTATGAAAGAATAGACAGCGGATTACGAACGTTGGGCTCCCTAAAATTCATGAGATATGGGTGAGGTAATGGAAGTAACAAAAGACGCTGTAATTCTGAGGGGTATACTTTTACTAGAGAGAATATTCTACAGCATTTAGACCTTCTCCCATAGATAATGATTTTTTATATCTAGTGGCTTTCATGGCGGAGTATCTTAGCATTATACTTTATTCCATTTCAGTTTCTTGCTTTCGAAGTAATCGTCGATTAGACAACACATTTTGAACAAGCCCTTGGATTACTTTCTGTCATTATGCTATAAGATTTCTTTATGTCAATGGAAGCATCCCATCTTTTATTGCTTTATATACCTATCATATATCAGGATGAGAATTGGTGAAAATCGAATTACAGAGATGTTTTATGTTTGATATAAAGCTCTTTCAACCTGCTCCATGAGTATTTGCTTCTTTCATCGTTGGTCTAAGGATAAATATTTCTTGTAAGTGACAATCAATAGATATCTTCCTATTCCTCCATATCAACCATATAAGCAGCTAGAAGTCCCCTGAAGATGAACACACAGGGTTCGAGCCAAATCATCCAACCCAAATTGAATCCTCCACGTTTCTTGGCAATCCCACCATTCATCAACGCACTCTCAAAACCCCTCAGCCTGAAGCAACACTCCTAATACCAAGTCCAGATTCCTCAAATTCAAAATGGACGGCGGTCTCTGTCTCTGCGACGTTTGCTGTTCTGAAGATGCGTCAGAAAACTCTGAAGACTCGCCACCGCAGTCCCCAGCTCAGAATACAAAACAAAAGGGAGAAGATCTCGATGAAGAGCATAACCAACGGTGCACTAGTCTCATTGAGACCGAAGAGTATGGGGAAAGATTGAAACAAAATTTAGACCAGGGCTATGACTTCTCGAAAGATAAGTTCAGGAAAGTAGAGAAGACAAAGCTTAGTCGGATTTCGGATGATGAATCTGAAGTTATGGGGATGAAATTAGAAGAAATGGAGGAAAGAATTGGGGAGGGGTCTGAATGCTGCATGAAATGTATGTCAATGGGTGGTCTCGGCAGTGGCAGCTGTGGCGACTGTGAAATTTATGACGATAACAATTATTTGAGAGGAGTTGAGAGTGTTGAACAGGAGGATGAATACCAGGATATCGGTGAGGGTGAGGGTGACTATGAATGTTCTGCTGAAGAGTTGGAAGCAGCTATGCGAGAGGATGAAGAGCTCTTTGGCTCGTTACACGGCGTCGGTGGACATATGATGGAGTGTTGTATGTGACGGCTATTAGACCGATACCAAGATGAAGGAGACAATATCTCGTGGGACGACTATGCGAAGCGGAGAACTCGTTGAAGTTTCTAAGCATGTCACACTCTACTATGTGCTTACTATGTGCTGCGAAAACAAATTGAGAATGGGAAATCTTCTAATCCAATCAATCATTCCAAGATCAAACTTGGTATGCAATGTGTTTTCGTGGTGCTGTGCTGACATCTCGAGATTCCAGTACGGTCAACCTTTTTCTCGACACTTATTCCTTCATGGGTAAGATCTTCTTTCAGTGTTTTCAAATTTATCAATTGATATTCACGCCTTCCCCAACCCAAAAATTACAATCACACCACATGTACACACATTTGATGTTCATTCACTTATTCATTGTGAGATTCAAACATGCACTATCATCAACCCCACAAATTACAGAATTCAAAAAGGAAAGACCGAAGCACAATTCTCAAAAGGTCACTTTCCTCCATTATTCCATGGCTCGCAAGATTTAGAAAAAGACGACCATCAAGTTCAAGAATCAAACCCCAAGATTCAATTATTACAGCTGCCCTTCAAAGAGGATATGATCCTGGTCAAAATCGTACTGCTACCGGTGTGTCTATCAAGATCAGAGAAGATTCGTCAGCATTAGAGATTTCTATGGGATCCAACACAGCAACAACGCCAGAGACAAACTACACAAGCCGTTGGAGTTCATGTACGAAAGCTACCTTATCTATTTCGGGGTTTCCAAACATGGAGACAGATATGCACGTACGCCGAAACTCACTTCCAACTATTCCATCTCTATCATCAGATATGAATTCAAATGAGGAAATCGGGGGTCACAGCATTCACTTTCCTGCAAAACTACCTGAGCTTCATAGAATAAATATACAGGATAATTTTATAAAGAGTCTGATGAGCAAGCTTACGAAAGAGAGACGGGAGAAAAAAATGGTACTGCGAGGCTCGAGGAGATACAGATATCTAGCTACCGTGAAAAGAGTTATGGATAATGGTTGGGTCATTCAGTCTCAGGTTCTAGATAAGCTCAAACGAGGGAGAAAAAGAAAATTGGATGAACAGAGTGTCTAGCTGGATTTTACTGGAAGTTCACGTGTGTACTTGGTCAATATGGGGGAACTGGTCATGCTTTCAGTCAGGCATGAACTACACGAATACATGTTAGGACGATGGAATGAAGGATTGTTGCAAGAAAGTTTCATCGCTCAACCGTGAATATAGTCTTGATTTTAACGGGTCATTTGAAGCGTCGATGAGGCACGATTGGAAGAGGTCAGATTTGAAGACTCATTCCGGTTAGTTACAGATACCTAGTGAGAATAGGCAGATGTGACTCTAGAGAAATCGAATGAGATCATGTTTGTCCTGGAGCAGAAATTCGAGTTAAGACAAAGATGGGTATCTCAAGGAGAACGAATGAATCGACTAACGCATTCATATGAATTTGCAGGAAGAACTTCAATGCTTTTCTCACGAGATACATTAAAATAGTGGCTGCGAGGATTTTTATGAGGTGTGTTATAGTCTGTATATAGCGAAATAGTAAATGTTCTTCGCGATCTCAATCTTGAGCTTGTTATAATTCCCGTATATCTTAGAGTATCTTCACTTTCAAGTAGTTTCGTTATGGGAAGCTCACGAGAGGAGACGCAAGTACATCTAATTATTAAAATCATTAAAAAACTGCAAAGTGACAAATGTATCATTGATTTCCTCCCTTTCCCATCCAACAAAATTTACACTATTGAATGAAAATCTACTCGCCCGCTAGACAGGACCTCCAGGCAAATAGAAAGTGCATGGAGATACCAGCCATCGATAGCTAAACAGTATTAAATGCAATAGAAATGAGGAAAGTCTCTCAATCGTAATCAAACAACAAGAGAAATATCAAGAATCATATCGCAAAGACAATATTTCCGTGAAGCAAAGACTACGAAACCTCAACCTGCTCTTAACGGGGAAGGATTATCATTAGTCCCACCTACTCACTAATTTTCAAGCTGAACAATTATTCAACAAAGTCAGATTTTCCAATCACTTATTAAACAGTCAATTATAGTCAAAATTTGGGGCACCTTGCTACTTCATAATTTTTGCAGGTTGAAATTTGTATAGGATTGCAGAGTAGATGTTAAGCGAGGTGTATTGGGCTTTCCCCACTTTAATTTTAGAAAATAGTGTGATCATTGATTTGCAACTGTATCGGTGAAAAGAACACGATTGAACCCAGGATAAAGTCGCGATCCGCGAATTTCTTCAAAAATACTGATATCACCTTGAGTCTTCAGAGTACATTATGATATTGAAATCTGGAATGAACACGAGGGCGCTTCTCAACTTACTTCCTGCATTATTCGTCTGCCTTCAAGGCCCAATTTGCCTAACGGATTGTTTGGGCTGTTCATTAATCTCTTCTTACTCTAGATTTACTGAGCTCTCGGTGGTTCTAGCTCTAGTCTATTTATTAATGTTCCATGCCAAAAATGATTCAATTATTGTTCCAAGGTTATCGTCACGCGTTGGCAATAGGAAGCACATAACCTTATTCTAAGCGGAATGAACTCGATTTGTTTTCAAAAAGATAACATCATTCTTGACTCTTGTATTCTTGAAAGGACAAGTCTAAGGACTCAATCTCTTTGGTGTTCTTGGGTAATCGCAAACCAAATGCACACTCGGCAAATTCAAATACCAAGCCACAACTCTGTCCAGACCAATTCCTCCACCACCGTGAGGAGGCACACCGACACTCTTGAACACATCTACATATTCTTTGATACCAGGTTGGTTGGGGTCCAAGCCCTTCGATCTGATCACCTCCTCCAGTTGCTCTGGTAGATGTAATCGTTGACCACCACTCAGAATTTCTTGTCCACGCATCATAAAATCATATGCGTTGGTGACGGCAGGGTTTTCGGGATCTGGCATCGCGTAGAAGGGACGAGCATCGACTGGAAATTTGTCAAGGACATAGAAATCAGTATTAAACTTCTTACGAACGAGTGCTCCGAGAGCCTTTTCTTGAGGTGTGCTCATATCTTCAGTGTCGGTGACGTTTCTGAATTCTTCGGGTCCTTCTTCACGAAGGAGCTTTTGACCTTCGGCAAAAGTAAGACGGACTTCCTTGCCAGGTTCGGGAAGAAGGAACTCTTCGGATGGGTAAATTGAGCGGACAAGCTCAATTTCTTCACGGTAGTTCTCGGCAAGGTTGCGGAAAATGAAGAGAAGAACACCTTCAAGCATGTGCAAGACTTCGTGATAATGTTCATCAATTTCCATCTCCAAATCAAGACCAATGAACTAGGAATAATTTAGTATTTCATCATCTTTGCAGAGCGGGTTTTGTTACCTCAGTCATGTGTCTCGGAGTATTTGAATTCTCTGCACGGAAAACAGGTCCAACACAGTAGACTCTCTTTCGACCTCCGGCGATTTCAAATTGTTTGTAGAATTGTGGGGATTGGGCGAGATAAGCTTCTTTGTCGAAGTATGGCATTCTGAAAACGTTTGCACCGCCTTCGGAAGCAGCTCCGATCAGACAAGGAGGATGAAATTTCTTGAATCGATGGCTTCTCAGATAATCGCAGAAGTAGTCTTCGACAGCGATTCGGATATCAGCGATAGCTTGGCTGACAGGTGCTCGTTTGTGCATAGCGGGGTTGTTAAGGTGAGAAGCCAGACTGGCTGTTGGGGTGCCTTCTGTAACACTGAGACCTATGTAAGTGTTAGCGCATTAGTAGAGATTATTGCAGAATGTTGATTTACCAGCAGCAGCTTCACTAAGATCTTCTTCCTCGTCCAACTTTCCTACAGCTCTGCTCGCTGGTCCCAATCCCAACCCCAACATCTCGGGCGCAGTAGCTACCAAGTAGACCTTTCCAAGATGTAATTCGAAGTTCGAAACCTTTGTGCTCTTGACAGGCTCCAATGGCTTCTGTACAACAGCCTCAACTGCAACAAAACTCTCCAACTTCAAGCCTCCAATCCATTTGACCATTTGTTTGCTGACTGGCTTGCCCTCCGCGCTGGCACTCACAACTCCCTGGACTGTCCAGTTCCCCTCCTCTCTTAACTCCACAAACGCCATCTTCGCTCCTTGCATTCTTGCATTTTGAATCCATGCGCGAACCTTAATTGTCTTGCCAATATGTTGTTCTCCAATCTCCCTCAGATGTACACTTTCGGCTTCGATCTTAGTGGTGTGCTTGATTTGTCCGTAATTATCCTTCGCAAGATCTTCAGCAGCAGCAGATCCAGCGGCAGCTTGTTTAGCAGCTTGCTCGGCGGCTTTGCGTGCCTTTTCTGCTTCCTTCTTGGCTTTGGCTTCTGCTTTTTTGGCTCCTTTCTTCGAGGGTTGTGCGGGGTCTTCAGCAGTAGGTGGGGCGCCTCCAGCTGCGATGGCGGGGTCGGTTGGAATTTCTTTACTTGGTTCCGCCATCTTTGCGATTGTGAAGAGATTGGCTGCAAGATTGGGTGGTGTTGAATATAAATTTCTTAGGGTTAAATAAAGTAAAAAATAATGGAGGGGTACTTTTGTATAAAGTTGCGGTCATGTTATGAGTAATGCGGCAAGAATTTAAGCGCCAAGGTCATAGCTTTTTTTCGGACAGGGGTCACACAATCAGATGTCATTGTGGAGATTTTTATATGTATTCCTCTTTTGAACATAACATAGATAGTCTGGCTACTGAGACAATTCAATACAGCCATTCGTTCAATGTCTAGGTGAAGTCGTCGCAATAATACAACACATATCAACCACTTCAAGTGCAATCTTTGTCCGACCTATTGTGATGAATCCTCACCTCTCCTGAGCTGAGTGCCTCCAATGATTTGAGTAGTATCTCACTCGAGTTGAATACTGCTTCTGGATCAATTCTCTCTCGTGGATTGATTGCTTCTCAGGAGTCTATCGTTCGTTCTAGGCTATGTGTGTTTGCTAGGTCAACCACTTTCCCTGATCTATGCAACATACTGCTAATTTACTTTTCTTCAACCGATTATTTCTCTTGAATGTACTGCCTGCACTGTGTTAAGAATATCTTCTAAGTTGGGAACTCTTTCTGGACCAAGTGGTTCTCTTCTCAAATCAAGTGCTTGTCCCAAATCAATCACTGCAATCGGAATTCAAACGCTATGAGCTCACGAGAAAAGTTCAACAAACATTTTTGGCCAAACATATACAATTTTATAAAGAATCGACAGCTCCTTCACTAAATTTGACTATAGTTCTCGAGTAATTCTATTTGGGGGTGTTTTAGCTGACATGCATGATTTTGATCAATGAGATATGCCCTCTTCTCCTGTATTTCCAAATCTTCGACATAACCATCCCATTCACCATTAACTTTTTCCAAATCCTGATCCCAGAGAGAACATCAAGCAAGTTTACAAACCAATTGGTACTTTTGACAAAATGAAAAACACTGAGTAATGTGCCAGAACATTACAACTCACCGGTAGGAATCTTGATTGCCGTGCTAATTGGTGAGCAATTCCCCTCTTCACTGCTAGAGTCCTCGATCTGGGTATAATCTTGGAGGTTGCTACAGATGTAGATAGTACCTGTTTGATTGGAGAATCCGTTGAAACGTGTCGCTGTAGCTGAAGTATAAGCTATAATCATAATCAGTCAACCATCAGGAAGAGTGGCCCGGTCTTAGTTCTCACCTCCCATATTTCTGTACACCAAAAAATCACCAACTTTAACTTCGCAGCCGAAAGTGGTGCTCCGACTCACACAATCTGTACTATCACATGTTGGCCCCCAAATCTTGTAGGTATGATTCCCAGTCTTGCGTGCCATCGTCGTATTTAATTTGCCTTTGATCAAAGTTGGCATAAACTCTTCTTTTTCGATGAGCCCATTCATAAAGTTTCCGTATACACCATCGTTTTGATACAACATTTCCAGACTTTTGGAGGACCCTGTCGTCGTTGACACCCGGCGTGCTATAATTTTGCAAACAAGTGTAAATGCGATGCGCGCATAGAAACGCCCGGGCTCTGCAATAAAAGTTGTCTGCTCTGGAAATGCTGCTTTAGATATGGCATTAGATACAGCTGCGGCCATATCTCCAAATGCAGATTCTGTAGACTGAAATCCACCGCCTATATCTAAGATTTTCAAGGAAAATCCTAAAGATTCTGCAATATCCCAGACCAATCTTGAATGTTGAACGGCTTTTCGAATTACTGCAGGATCTGAAGCACCCGATCCTTGACATAAAGTTAACTCTGCAACACATCATCATTATGAGAGGGCTCTCTACCAATATGAAAACTAGTTCCGACGACGTCCATACCCAGGTTTTTCGCGCGTACAAGAAGTGCTTGAGCCGATTCCAGTGGCGCACCGTATTTGTCCCCTAGGGCAACAAGAGCACTGTTATCATTCGCAAAAATTCTAAGCATCAGTTGTGCGTTAGGCATGTATTTGTTTATGCTATCCAGCTCATCGAGATTATCGAAGGTCGTCTTTCTGATGCCCGCATTATAGGCAAAAGCAAGTGCTTCGGGTGCCTTGCATGGATTTGCAAAGATAATGCTGCCAGGATGAGCACCCAATGATAGGACGGTATGCATTTCCTCTACGGAGGCACAGTCAAATCCAACGCCGAGCTGCATGAGTATTCTCAGCATGACGGTGTCAGTATTGCATTTAACGGCTATTTTTGCACATTAGTCCATAGAATACAAACGTGACTAGGCTTTCACTTACCATAGAATGGCCGGATGAAAGGCAGATGAGATACCCAAAGATCATGTTGACGTCTAATCACTTCTATATCTGCAACGAAGAATGGATCGTTAAAACCAAGTATATGTGGAAATTGTTCTACATGAGCAATGTGCTGGTATATGGTGTTATTCAACAGTTGCTCTGCAGGGTTTGGTGATTCTCTGCAAGTGCTGGTACTTAAATCCGACATGGTTGAAAGGAATCGGTTGTTTTCCCCAGAAATTTGAGTCTGAGGCACGCAGCATCTTCGTGAGTTGGGTTTTGTAAAATCTCATGGCAATGAATTTTAAGGGAGAGACCCTTTACGTATTTGTGCCACACTAAACTTTAGATCTACTGAGTACACCAAATCTTAGATATTGGCTACACAAAATCTGAGATGTATGTTTCAGATCATACAGCTCGTACTGAAAAACACACATGTCTCACCACGGGACATTTTACTAGTGGCATGGTACCTTGAACTCTGCACCTCATTGAATCTTGGAAGTTTTGGATACGGCCATGAACATTTGTAAAGATGAATTTTCTTTTCAATTTTAACGGATTTTTCAGGAGCCAATAAAAAAACTACTGTGGCTAGTTGAAGAAGAGAAAGTGGCAATTGTGAGTCAATTTCTCTGAGAAATCAGAGTGTCGACTCTTTCGATCTACTCTGTAGGTTCTGCCAATGTTCCTGGCATAGTAGCCACGAATTGTTCAAACCGCTCAGTTGTTTGAAATGTATCCATTCAATCTAAAGACATTGAAGGCATGGCGAATAGATCAGAAAGGCTGAGATATCAACGCCGAGCAGACACCGCCAGAACGAAATTACTTTCTCTAGGGGCGTTGCCCTTGCAACAGCAACAATTTTTGAGACAATTGAAGCCAATTTAGGATCCGAGAATGCTAAATTCATACGCATTTGAGGTAAACAATGTCGTTACACTTCGATCAATTTCAGTTCAGGGGCTCCCTTTTTCAATAGCAGCGGCGTCCTCGAACCATGTAAGTGATGCTTTTGCCAAATCGAATGTTCCATAACTTAAAACCCCAAAAAATTCCAGGGAAACATGACGAATATTTTGATGCTGCATAGTGTTTCGGCCTGTTGTTGAAGAACATGTCCTTATTGGGCATGTCAATCACGCCAATTCATGGGGAAATACATGCTACTTGGAAAAGATCGATGGCCATCTGAGACAATTCCATTTTGTCAATGCCGATCAATGCTTATTCTTAGGAGGACTTGCTTCCGTTTGTGGCCCGTGTTGCAGCGACTTGATGCATCCATGGTTCACAGAGCAACATTGTCAATCAATTGGAGATTTCTACGTCACATGGGCCAGATTCGCTAGATGTTCAAATACTACACGAATTCTAGAATCAAAAACAATTTATTACAAATAGAAATTACATTCGTTAACACTGATGGAAGTACATGCACACGGAGCCATCAATGATGGTTGTATCTTTATGCCATAAGTTATGCAAGCATAAATTTGAATTTCTATCTACTAGTCTGTGCATAACCAGACGTCCTCAAAGTCTCTACACCACCTTGTGTTTCCTTAACCCAATACTCTCGCATATCCAACCCTTCTTTTTCTAACTCATATTTTTGCAGAAAAAATCCAAAAAGAAAACATTCCTATACCGCTTCCCAATCACATTTATGTAATCTCAACAGCAGGAATCCTCAGAACACACTCGGCCTTTTCCCAAAGAATGCTCTCCCTGATTCCTCTTTTTAGCCCTTTTCATCCTCCCACTGCCCCTCCGACTATAATCCCTCCTCCAGATCCGATTCTGCCCCCTCAAAACTATCAACACTCAACCCAACAGCTTCAACCAAGATACTAGCATCCTAAAATGAGCGAGTATCTAAATCCTCGAACTTGGTCACAACATCTTGTAGAGATAGAGATGAACGACGAGATCTGCGTAAGCTTCTTACCACTTTTGAATGATTGATTTTCATTGCATTCATAACAGTAGAAGCAGTCGGTGAGGGATTGCAGATAGAGTTCCGTCTGCTATTGCTACGAGATGTAGCTCCAGATTCAGCCTCGGATGCAACGTGTGTTGATTTCAGCAAAGTCTGATGGCGAGTCAGGGAGGGTCTTCGCTGGTGTTCGGGCAATGGAATATCAAGATCCATTTCCATTGGATCATCGAGATCCATTGCGTCTCCATCGTCATAGTAATCAGGAGTGGCATTGGCCAATTCTGTTGGGATTTGACTCGAGGCAAGTAAAGTATTTGTCACGACTGAGAATACTGCATCGTCGATATCCATGGAATCCTCATCGTAACCTGGGTCAGAAGTAACAGCCGAAGGAGTTTCAAGCGTAGAATTTGGGCTTTGAATGCTAGCTGGGACAATTCCGACTCCAAGCCAAATATCCGGACTATTGTGTTCGGGTTGCGGTGTGGAGACAATGCCAGATGGAACGTATTGATGAATAACAGGCGCAGAAATGGAGGTATCTGGGGTGCTATATCGTGAACTATCAGAGCCTTCAGAGCATGATCTTGATCTAGGCCTGAGCTGTGTAGATTGAGATTGGCAAAAGCTATTCCATTCTTCATTTTGAGATACGTCGGATGTGGAGAAACGACGGCTTGGAGTGTTATCTCTGTCTCTGCTGATACTCACATCCTTAGATGCGGGTATAGAATGATATCTTGAATCGACATTTGTTGGTTGCGCAGCCCTGCGGTTTTGAACCGGGTCAATTGAACCCTTTGGTCGACGGAGAGCCGATGGATTGTAAATGTTCTTCTTTCCTCCATGTTTAGAAGTGGAAGAAATCATGGTCATGTATACACTTTTCGTGGGACGTGGTGTGCGACCGCCAACTTTGGGTTGCGCGGTGTTCGATGATGACTTTGGCTTTTGAGCCGCGGCACTGAAAGATTGTTTTGGGATTGCCCGTGGCTCATGGAGGCGCTCTTTAGTACTGAGCAAATACGAAGGGCTGCTTTGATTTGCAGATACCAGCCCGTTCTTATTGAGGACTGGCAGCCCAATAGCTGTTCTAAACCAATCGCTCACCATATCCCTGTCTGTGAATCTCCGAAGCTCACTAATAAAGCTCGATGATGGCGAAAATACCTTTTCCAACCACAAGTCGTTGACGATGAGTTGTAATCTGCCAAGCTCGACTCCATACAGATCACAGCTTTTCTTCAGAAATTCTCTTCCGAACATTTCAAGCAGAGGCACACTTTCCAATCCCCAGCCGTAGTCATTTTGTTGTCTGCGTGTTAGCTTGGAGAAAGGAGTGCAGAACATGAGGACTACCGAAAGACGTTCAAAGTGTTGAGCTGGGTTGCGATGTAGTGGCAATAGAGATTTGAGTTGTAGGATATCATCTCGTTTGGATGCTTCGACTTGTCTAGGAGCTTCGATTTGATTTGAAGCGAGGAGCTGTGCAATATGTTGCTCCCTGCTCTTTTTCTGTTCAAAAGTCTGTTCAATATCGTGTCCAACATTGCTAATTCTATCAGCTTGGCCCCATTTTGCTATCCAGCCGCGCAGATCCATCTTGTTGCTGCTCATGTTCAAAAGAGTCGATGGAAGGTTTTGGGTTTTTGTATGAAGTTGTTCTTGAAGAATTTGTGGTTGAATGTTGATATCGAGAGTTGGGTCGATGAGGAAGCTTTGTGATTTGAGAGTGAGTTTTGACAAGAAGCCAATGAATGAGATAGCAAATTTTCGACAGCGGGGCAGGGCCTTAATATATTAATGGAGGCC
Organism: Botrytis galanthina; assembly: GCA_004916875.1. Classification (NCBI taxonomy): domain Eukaryota; kingdom Fungi; phylum Ascomycota; class Leotiomycetes; order Helotiales; family Sclerotiniaceae; genus Botrytis; species Botrytis galanthina. The sequence goes on from PQXL01000108.1 coordinate 60,804, forward strand.
AGGAATAATAAGTGCTAGTGTATGAATTGATTATCAAATCCCCGTGTGTGTATGTGTTTACGGTGTTGGTACCGTAAGGTGCATATATCAGCAAAGTATTTTCGGTACAATATTTTACTCCAGTGAAGATCGTGTCAACGACTTGTTGCCTCTTCTTCCTCTCAAGGGTGGGAGCGACAGCAGGCTTATATCAGTGTTCTCAATAGGATATATTTGCTGCGGTGAGGACCGTATCGACTTTGATGTTTCTCAAAGTCGCGAACCATATGCGTATATCAGCACAGTGTTCTCAGTAAGATATCTTTGCTACGGTTAAGACCGTATCAACTACTTGATGTTTCTTATTTCGCTCAATGTCGCGAAGAATATCATGCTTATATCAGCACAACATTTTCAGTAGGACATTTTTGTTACGGCGAGGACCGTATAGCTGTTCGATGTTTTTGCTTTCGCTCAACATTGTGCACGACAACATACCTACTTATAAACAACACAACACTTTACCGAGACGCGTTGTCTACGGTGAAAACCGTATTCATCCCTAGAAGTGACTTATGATATTGAAACAGTCGGATAGATTTGAAATATGACCTCAAAGCTAGAAAAGTGAATCTCCCGCAATCCAGGCAACTACCTACCTATCTCTAGCCCTAATACTCACCGTGTATAGATGGGTACTTCGGCTAATCCACGCCAGATTGGCGAGAGAACAGGTATTAGGTGCCCACCCATGCACACCAGCTGCATCCTAAGAAAGTCTAACCAGACCACAACATCAAGAAAATGAGAACCGTTGGTATAACCAAAGTATATCAAACACGACATGGAACTTACTCTGTAGTTATCGAATACTGATATACCTGACGTTGTGTTAGTACGAAATACCATGAAAATAGCAGTGAAAGGGTTTCAGGACCCAGTTTATAACCGGCGCTAATTTGAGCGAGTCTAGAATCATATAGAACAACCCAAGATTGAGCAAGTTGGTTTGCACTATCGTGATTTTGATTGAGTGAAGCTTCGATTGCAGAATCATGGGCTGTATGATTGAAAGTCATAAAATCAAAGAAATGCTAGCGAGAGGAGGTGCGCAGAGCGGGCTCTCCGAGTTTCAGACACCGTGCGATATTGCGTTCTATCGAAGGAGTCAAGCAACGTGAAAAGAAAGCAATACTTATATAAATCTTACTACGAGACCAGCGCTCTCGCTAGACCACTACAGTACCTAGATAGACTTATGATTTAGGATCATCCGCTGTGATCCATATGACAACCAAGTAGGTAGGTATCTACCAATTAAAAATATCATAAGTTGTATGGCATTCAACCTATTTCCAGTCTTTCCCATCTACTGTGACGTGACTCTATACGACATGAACATAAACCAGACAATGAATTTAGAAGCAACCTTTAGAATCTCGATTCGAATATTATGGATTTGGCGAAATAATCCACCAAAAATCAAATCACATACCAAACGAATCTATCCGAAAAAATCGAATTCAGTATTAGATTTCCCCAAAGATTTAGATTACCCAATCCAATGCAACCTAACATATCCACTTTATCTGCAACCTCTTTCTTCCCCTTTTCCTTTTCTCTGCAAGTACAATCTCTCAGTCTACTTCATCTCCTTCCTCTCCACACTCTCCTGATTCTCACATCTCGCTTCACCCACCCACCCCACAATCAATACCAACACCAAACCCTCACACTAACAACTTCCCTCCTAGAAAAAATTTCCACTCTAACACCTACACATACACATACACATACACCCTCCCTCCACTCCACTCCTCTCCAAAACCAACCCATATATCCACATCCTCCTCTCCCCTTTTTCACACAGTCAATCATCTGCCAAAATACACCTTGTCAACATGTCAACATCTTCACAAACAAAATCAAAGATTTCATCTAGCATCAGTCTCGAGCATCAGTCATCCAACTATCCAATTTCCAATTAATTCAATGCCTCAAAATGACTCGGATAGAAAATACAATATACTCATCACACCACAAAATTCCCTAGATTGCATCACATCACACATCACATCTCTATCTCGCCCCCCTCAAAATCTCAACCCCCAAAAAGTTGACATAATACGTGAATTGAAAACAAGCCCCAAAGTTCTACGTACATACATGCATACATACAAACAAACAGCAAACGTCCACTATTAATCATTACCACAGGCATCATCAAAAAGAAGTCAAGGCCAGAATAATTCTATCCTTGCCTTCTTCCATTGCACTTTATCCATATCTCCAATCTAGCCAGTATCAATCTAGCTAGGTAAATGCAAGTGAATACCAAACCCGAGCCAAAAATCCAAACCATGCGGGGACATGCATGCCAATTAAGTTCAAACCAATCCATGATGTAACCCCCAAACGCCCGGAAAAATATCAATTAACCCTCAAAACTTCCGTTGGAAGTATGACACCCTCAAAATCCTACTTGCCCAGTGAATTTATGCAACGCTATTATGCATTTAAGTTATATATACCCCCAACTCCCGATACACCGTACAATGTGACAATTGATCAAGACTCGCTCCAGCTTATCAATCCATTGAGCGAATCTTGAAAGAACATGTTCTACCTCGACCATCAGATCAATACTCCGTTGATGGCACTTTTCGCTCCGCGCATGAGAACAGATTTATATGATTATCGCCTCTCGCAGCACAAGCTAACATCATACGATGCGGATGGAAAGCCGTAGCTGAAATAGGTGATTGACGAGCTTGATGTAAGAAGCTCGAGTATGGCTCCACTCTTGAGAGTTCTCTGCCATCGAAATTGAAAACCTTGACTGTATGATTTCCAGTGCCACTACAGACAGAATTAGTATTTTTCGAGGAGAGAGAAAGGAAGTGCACTTACACAGCAAATACTGGAAGATGTTCATGAGTGCTTGCAGTACGTAGAGTATCCTTTGTAGCCTGAATAACTCGCAGTGGTTTGTCCATTCGAATATCCCAAAGTTTAACTTTACCATTGCGACTGGCGGAGAGAAGCTCTCTCTGACCGCCTCGTTGCATATGCACACTCTTGATCCATACCCTGTCAGATTCATCTTTCCATTTCTTAACCATAGCTTCTTGTGGCTTGTTTCTAGCGTCAAATACTCGTATGGCTCCATCACCAAAACCTGCCACGAAAACATTACCTGTCATTTGATCAGAAGTCAAAGACGTGACACAAGAACCGGACCGAGCATTGATATCCACAACACAAAGCTCTGGCGCCGCAGCCCACACTCTGATCACCTTTACATCACCGGCTACCAAGAGTTTTCCAGTAACCTGTTGCCAGTCAAATACCATACCTGAATTAACGTTACTTGGGACAAGATGCGTCAAAGCTCTCCATGCCGAAGCAACCTCAATCTTTTTGTCGGAGTCATAATTCCTATAGATACGAATAACACCATCTGAAGATCCCGTCAACAAGAAGGCTTGATCGTCCTCATTGATAAATTGGAGATCACTAATCCTGGAACCTTCCGGATTACCATTTGAGAATCGACTAAGGCGGTCTTGCTTCTTCCAATCCCAAATACAAATCGTGTCGCGATCATCAGACACAGCTAGATGATCTTCAAATTGATGGAGTGTCATTTTTGTCGGTTGGCTAGAGTTATTAAAAAATCCAGTAGCGTGCGTCCATTTGCCATTACCGGCAATTTCTTTCTGGGGTTGAGTATCGCGTAGAATCGCTTCGTTCCTCGATCGTCTCCAGAGTCGCTCGTTGTAATCAGTACTTCCGGGCTCCTCAGCTTCGTTTGGTTTCATCTGGGGTTCGCGGAAATATTCAATCGACCATTCTAGGAAAGTACTTTCCAATGGTATAGTACATGGTTCCGACAGGTTTCGAGGCTGAAAACCGCCTGAAGTTGGCTCATTTGCTGCATGGTATGTGCCTGGGGTAGATGCGATATCATTCTGCTCCGGTGGGGAGTTAAAGTCTGGCGGGAGACGTGATCGCGTTGGCAAAGAATTCCGATTTAGGCCAGGTGACTTCAAACCAGATCTTCCGGTTGAGTCAGGTGGTGTCACTTCGCCAGTAGAACCACCGAAAGGCAGGGTGAACAGGTAACTAGCTGTTCTTTTAAGTAAGCCTTGCTGACTCGACTGGGTGCTTGACAAGGTATCTTGTCGGGTTGGTGTACTGGGTCTTGTCTCCGACGTATGTGATTTCGATGCCTTTGGCTTTGCTGAAATTCGATTTATGTCATCAAATAGTTTACGGGCTGCGGCCCCAACCGGTGAACGAAGGAGTGATATATGGAGAGCATCCACAATAATGGTTGCATTACGCTGAACTTCAGGATGTGGATCGATTGCCATTATTAGAACGTGTTTCCAAACCACAGCAAAAATGGAATTGTGAGACAAGCCCTGAGCTGTGGCTTTGATGGTACCGTCCTTATTTCTGTTATCCATACGAGCATAGTGCAATCCCATTTTGTGGTCATTCCCATCGTCGAGGGGTGGGGATTGTCTATACTCTCGTTCCTCCTGTAGCTGTTCGAATGCCACTACCCAAAATTTACTCTCATAACGATGTATAAACTTGGAGAAATATACCAGCAGTTCTTTGCGGACCATAGCGTTTCCATCATTTGCTAGTTCTATGACGGTCCACGATATTGACTCCTCATTTCGAGCAACCTCATCTGTCAGGTCGGGGATTCCCAAAAAAGTTGTCATGGCGTACAACATGGCAGCTCTGACTTCGCAGCATACATCGCGAACCAGACCGGATAACTTTGCAGGTGCATTCTCTCTGATACCCCGCCATTTTGCTTCAGGGAGATCATTCCAAAGCTGACTGATACACAGACATGCCCATTGTCGCAAAAGTGGGTTGTCTGCATTCTGCAAGTGTGTTAAACAGTAAGTCATGATATCTGTTTGGTTGCAGACGTTTTGACCTTGCTTGTATCCATTGCAGAGCATGGCTAGAATAAACGCACACATAGCTTTATGTTCAAGGCTATCCACTACTGGAAGACCTTCATTGGGTTTCAATATACTTGAGAAGTAGTTATAGCCACTATCTTTCAACAAATCTTGCTGACATGTGAGATCAACAGCCAAAACACGAGTCCAGATAAACACCATCACAGGCTTCAATTCTGCCGCGGCCGATTGTAATAATTTTAAAACGTATGGAAATATACCTATGCTCAAAGCAAGGTTTACTGCCCAAGGACCCATGTCCAGAAACTTCCCTAACAGGATCAAAGCTCGTACTCGATGCTGCTGACTGAGGAGAACCTGAAGAACAACTGGAAGCTGGTCGGGAGCTTTGTGAGTTACAGCACCCTGCGTCAGATAGACCTCAAATGCTGTGAGTTGTTCCGTGAAGAAACTGGAGTTCTGGAATTCATAATCTGGAAGTTGCCCGGACTCCTTCATCTCCAACGACGGCAATTGAGCCAAAGCCATTTCCACGGCCAAATCCCAACTTTCCCAAAGAGAATGTTGATGGGTGTCTGGTAGTTGCGGGTATGATTGTGGGTGGCATCCGTAAGCTGACATGATTCTCTGCGCCAACAAAAAGTTTCTGAATAACGCTGCAACCATCAAATCTTGTCTGAAGAACTTCCTAAACAAGGGTCTAGGGAGAGTGGTCCAAGCTATGGTATCGGTTATGGCTGTGAAGATCCAGTTCAGCTCTCCCAGAGGAGTGCGCCTTTCTTGCAGTCTACCAGGAAGCTTTTTGGCTCGCTCTGGTGAAACTTGTGATGGGAGAGGGTTTTGTAGAACAAAAAACCACAAGGCCATTTCAATAGGGGTGGTCAGGCATGCTGTGAATACATCAGCAGGGAGTAGAGGATTTGTTGGTAGGTTTTCCTTAATTCCACATGCTGCCAGGTGAATGTAAGGCTTATAGTTTGTAACTACATAATTTGGATCCTTTTTCGAGTTTTCAAGCTCTTCTTGTTCATGCTTGTCAACAAAGCGGTGGAAGTTATTCAAGATATTTCCCGAATCTGAACAGTCCCAAACGAAGAACGTGGGTGCTTGTAGCCATGTTTGTAGATCATACAATGATACTGGAATATACTGCGTGTAGTTCTTGTTAAATACCCAAATTTCACCAGATGAAGTAGGCTTTGGGACACCATGACCATTATAATGGAAGAGAACTCGTTCTTCTTTAGCATTTCGGCGGAGTGATATGCAGAATTTCTTCGTCTCTTCAACGGAGGGATCCAAATACTGCTTGTATCTTGTTCGAATGGCCAATGTCTCGTATTGGGCTTGTAAAGATTTTCCAATTGTCTCCAGAGCCTTTTGTACAGGAGGATGTGAGGGGTCCTGCCAGGCCTCCAACTTTGCACCAGGTGTAGTCTTCAGTTGATCGGGTGGTTCGACTCCGATGTTTAGGCATATTGCTAATGCTGCGGATACGGTTTTTAGACGATCCTTCATCCGCCAGTCCTGAAGTTCGTATCCCAGTGATTTAGGGTTGCCCGTCGTCTCGTGTCGCTTATCCGTAAAGTACATATACCAGTTCTGTTGTACAATGTCAGTACCTGTTTCTAAGCCTACGTCCACATAGTCAACTCCAAGCGCCCAGCCCAATGGAGATTGAAGGTGGTGATGGGGCGCTCGACGGAACGCTAGACCGTCGTTTGAGACTGCAATCACATGTTCGCGTTTCTCACAGAAATAGTCTGCGCCTTCCCAATCTTCGTTTGCTACGGGCGAGAAAAAATCGAAGCTTTCAACAAAAGAGTAACTTAAGCTCCAAACATCAAAATAATCATCCATGCTTCGAAAGAAAAGGATTTTATGAGATATACAAGATAACAGTTTGCTTAGGTCCAGGGGCTGTCGGGTTGAAACAGTGGTATATTCAAAGGTTTGGTAGACTGATGCCGGGCCGAGATACCATCATTGAAGGAAAGAACAACTTACATTTGCTAGTTGCGAAACATACTCTTCAGATGCATAATTGGTACCAAACCCATGCCTTTCTCCCCAATCTTGTATATCTTCTTCCATATCTACATTTGCATCTTCACCTCTCGGTCCATAATCACTCTTGGATCTTTGAAGTAGTGCTGCTGGTCTGCGCCGTATTTTATCTGGCTCCGAATCGTCTTGTGATGATTCTGCAGTAGCTCCAGTGGAAGTTGTTGGCCGTGTGCTTGACCCATTCTGCGATGTACCATTGATGCGATCCAAGTTCGCCGGCGCATATGCAGATCCAGCTTCTACGCCGTTGACAGGCTGTATTGGATCATTGCTAACGGTGTGCCTCGAATTCATGGTTCCTAACGAGCCATTCATACCATTTATTGCCGGACTCGAATGTGGCAGTTGTTGTGAGTTCGGCACAGTGGCAAATGTATGGTTTTGAGGTTGAGGTTGTTGACCTGAAGGTGAATTTAAATTTGGAGTGGGAGTTGATCGGTGTAGATTGTGTTGTTGGCGGGGAGCTCCATGCTGAACGGCAACTGCTGTCATGATCTTAAATGGGAAAAATTACCATTCTTCAAACACTAATTGCTCATTGGATACTTGAAAGTCGAAAATGAATAAATTGAGGCGGTCGAGAGGGCGGTCGAGGTTTCGGTAAGGCTTCGCGATGAGTTGGTTGAAGGTCCTCTCGAAAGATAATCTGTAACTGAATCTATCTTATTAATAACCGTTAGGTGGAAATTTACATCAAAAGACAATCAGACGCGTGGGTCAGAGAACCAACAGTTCAATGACGATTACTAAATGACGTACAATTGGTGAATTATATAATACCACGCGGTAGAAAGATCAATTTCGACTGGAGGCAGAATTTCTTATATATATTCGGGTGAATCGAAATAATATCTATATGCGGAGAGTACCTCTGTACCTGTGAGTTGTGAAAGTAGCAGTATCTTTATCACTATCATACCTTGAAATTAGATGTCACGAGCTGGAAATATTTGAATGCAATAGAATGACCGCCTTACAAATTGGACTTAGCACAACCTTGGAACCGAGATCCCGCTCTATGTACCGGCGCCACAAAATAACGTGGCTGATGTGGATTATTTGGCCAATGGATACGGATGACTAAGCGGGTACCCCTTGTCGTTGTGGCTCAAAATTGATAAGACGCGAAGATGCGGGAGACGGTGATGCTACCTAGGTAGGTATACAGAGATGGGGATGCGGATGAAGTGTACCTGAGCAGGTTGAAAGAATCGCTGAACCTCGCATCGTATATATTGTGACTGACTATTGACATTTTTCAAAGGTTATCAAGCAAACTCTCGACTTTACGTGTCCCCCCCCTTTCTCCCCTTCCCAGTCCATCGGAAGATTGGCCTGATACAATGTTGTACTGCATTCTCGATTCCAGGTTTACTCAACTCTCCAGCTTTGCATTCCACTAGACTACTATCAATCGCTACATCGATTCTGGTTGCGGATTTCGCATAGTTCATGCACGATGCAAGTTATTGTGACCGGAATCTTGTAGGTGCGCAAAGGAGATCTGATTGTTACCTACCACCCAGTGTTTCGGTTTACCAAGGAAGAAACATAGGAATCGTTGTACCATTCAGTACCTACATACCTGGTATTCATTACCTTGTTCCAGGAAAGATCTTTAATGTTCTGGGGGATCACCCTCTATCATGATTGCTATAATTGTACGCAATATGTAGGTCATCTGTCAAACAATTCCAAAGGATTTTAGCCGCCAGAAGTCTGAACCCCCAAACATTACACGTCCAATGATATGTTATATGTTCTGTTTCTTCTCCAAAGTAAGTATGAAGATGGTGTAACCGTTGCCCCGGATCCTCCTCAGCTTGAAAAGATCTCAAAATGGTACGGCATGGAGAAGCAGAAGCGTAGGATGGTCCAAAAGTTTACTTATCGATCTCGTGGATACATCGCCACTGCATCGCCCAGATCTTTATCTCGTCTCATTTGTTGAATGAGGATGTAAGAAATATGACAGCATGCAGCCGGATAGTTCAAGATCAAACGCCCAGCCATGATTGGACCTATAGGAAAGCATATGTATTTGACCGAACAAATCTTCTGCCTCCCTACTGCAACAATGGAAACCGACGCACTGCTAATCCGGGATCATGAATAGATGATCGCCTTTGTATGAGATATCTGGTTGGCTGGATAAGTCGAATGGGAGGCATTGCTGCATACTAATCAAGCGGGTGCCGACATATTTTGTACCTACGATTCAACCCCTTCATCATGGCCCCCCTCCAGAGATTCCATGAATTGTTCGAGAAGGATTTGGATAGAATTCTCTCTGGAGAAAAGATGACGAGCAAAAGTTAGCTACCTAGTAATTCAAGTAAAAGGAAACATGAAAGATTTATCTCCATTTTCACGGTAGACCGAATGCGTAGCAGCAGAAGCAAGGGCCTCAAATGTCGATACTTAATTTGATAGCCCTACCCATAAATTACTTGGGTGTGAAATGAAACTTCTAACCGTCGATCGAATTGAGTAAAGTGCGCATGAATGAGAAGATGATGAGTGGAACATTTCTGGAGTCCAGAGTCAGGGGTACATGACAATGGCTGGACAGTGGACGTGAACGATGAACTATTAGAAATCCTACCTCGCACATCGCACATCGTACATACACTGTACATATCATATCAACTTTGGAGAATGGTGGGAAACGTTCAGCAGGACAGGAAGAGAAAGACTTTGGTCGGGACTAAGGACTAGGTAGGTATATATCGCAGAAAGGCCCATGCTAGACACATTAGTTTCGTACTCCGTACTCCGTACACATATATACATACATATGAATATGAATATGATACGGATGTACCGACGCGGAGGCTGCAGAAGTTGGGAATCTTGACTCAGTTTCTTTTCCACCAATGTGATTCTCATCCTTTTCCTATAAGACAAGCCAAATTGATATGGCTCGAGGGAAGGGGGAAAAGGGTAATGTCAAGGGTAATCTCAACCTTCTCAACGTTAACCGTTGCCCCCTTTCCCATCTTGCTTACCGTAATAGCTAGGTAGGTCGGGACTAGACAGGTAGATAATCATAATACACTTTCTTCCACGTCAATATTAAGCCCAAATAGACGAATGTATTCATTGTCAGGGTATTGTCAGGATTGGATCTCAACCCCTGGGACATCTCATTCCAAAATTGTGGTTCTTTGGTACCTGAAAGATAAAACAAGGCGTATTACCATGCTGCACGGCGGAGGAAGCAATAAGTTACAAGGTCGTAATATTTTATACTTTGGAGTTGGTGGTTGAACTTGTATACTCCTAGGTAGCTGCTGCACACTGGCTCGACTGGCACATATTCTAGGTACTTCCGTCGCGGCAGGGCTTCCAAGATCAGGTCAAGCGATAAAATTTCCAGGTACGGAGTCGATTCGAACAGGAGAAGAGACGAGACGAGACGCAACGCAACGCAACGCAACGCAACTCACTCATTACTCACTTACACTCCCAATCGACCCTCCTCCAACAGAGTTTGTCTTGGAAGAGAGAAACTATCACATCGCATCCTATCCCATCTCGTCCCATCTCATCTTATCCCATCTCATCCCATCTCATCCCATTCCATTCCATGCCATCATCAATCTCTTAATCTCCCCCATTTTCATCATCACCACAATACTTTAATAATATTCGGAGCTTTTTACGACCTTTTCTCCTTTCTCCCCATCAATACCCTTTGCGCGCGTCGAATCATCCAATACATTATTCGATTGTTTTCGATTCATATTCATCTTCACAGTCATATTCATATTCATATGGTTTACTTGATAGAAACTTTGAATAAATTCCCATGAAATAAAAATAACCACCAACACTTCTAAATCCCAGCCATTTCTAAACAGCAAGAACCCTGGACATTGGCTCAGACTTAATCCCTTTTCCTGAGACTTTCCAAACCAAGTTTAATAATAATCTCGAATTTCTCAAACATAAACAACAATCGTTGGTATTAAACGAATTCGCTATCTCGTCGAAAAGAAAACATTTATCCACTTGCGCTGCCGGCATTGGGAAGAAGTGAAAGTGGTTGGCCTCGAATGGCACGATGGCATTCCTCTTCAAGAGTAAAAAGAATGCAGATAAGGCTCAAGCCTTGAGAGATGGCGGCAATGGGGCACCTGGTTCACAATCATCCCTCCAGAGCGAGAAAGGTCGGGTGCCGCAACAAGCTGAGAGGACGACGACCCCTTCGAGTAGTGTCAATAATTCCATTACGTCGCTGCAAGGAGGCAATCCAGCGACGCCAAGTCCCGAACAATTAAACGGACGACGAGGACCAAACCCAGAGCAGGCGCAGGATCTCGCGGTAAGTGATTGGCAACATTTCTCTGAATTTCGCAAATCGCAATTCCTACATTGAGATTGGATCCAAATACTGATTGATGATGTCTGCGTATAGCTGCGAAACGGCGCGCCGCCGCCAACACAGTCAATGAATTCAAATCCTAATTCCTCATTATACCCATGGTCGCAGCGAAGAATAACATATACCACCAATCATCCTCCTCCTTTTCCTCGATATGGCGCCGCTGTCAATTCCATGGCCTCGAAAGAGGGTGAGATATACCTCATGGGAGGTCTCATCAACAGCTCAACAGTAAAGGGTGATTTATGGATGGTAGAAGCGGGTGCAAATATGGCATGCTACCCATTGGGCACGACATCTGAAGGTCCAGGTCCAAGAGTCGGCCATGCGAGTTTATTGGTGGGAAATGCCTTTATTGTGTATGGAGGAGATACCAAGATGGAGGATTCTGATGTTCTAGATGAAACTCTATACCTCTTGAATACTTGTAAGTCAGCCCGGCCACATATAGGAAACATGCTCAAGAATTATTAGCTACGAGACAATGGTCGAGAGCTGTTCCAGCAGGACCAAGACCGGCCGGAAGATATGGGCACTCACTGAACATTCTGGGCTCAAAAATATATGTCTTTGGTGGTCAAGTCGAGGGATATTTTATGAATGATCTGGTTGCATTCGACTTGAATCAATTGCAAATTCCGACAAATAGATGGGAAATGCTTATAAAGAATAGTGATGAAGGTGGGCCTCCTGTCGGACAGATACCCCCAGCCAGGACAAACCACTCTGTGGTCACTTTTAATGAGAAGCTTTTCCTGTAAGTCTATAACAACGAAACAGCTGATAGCCCGAACGACTACTGATTCTTTTAGATTTGGAGGAACTAATGGCTTTCAATGGTTTAATGATGTTTGGTGCTACGATCCGATCACTAATGCATGGACTCAACTGGATTGTATTGGATACATTCCAGCTCCTCGAGAGGGTCATGCCGCTGCAATTGTCGACGATGTAATGTATATTTTCGGTGGTCGAACTGAAGAAGGTGCAGATTTAGGCGATTTAGCAGCATTCAGAATCTCATCCAGGCGTTGGTATACCTTTCAAAACATGGGACCGTCACCTTCCCCACGTTCTGGACACAGTATGACGGCGTATGGCAAACAAATTATTGTTCTTGCCGGGGAACCAAGCACAGCAACTCGTGAAGCTCAAGATCTTGCAACCGTTTACGTCCTCGACACAAGCAAAATTCGATATCCCAACGATCAGCAATCATCCCAACAGTCTCAACAAGGTGCTGTCAATGAACGTGTGCCTGGAGGTAGGCGTCCAAGTGCAGGTGAGAAGAGTGGATTGGCGCCCCGAAACATGGGCTCTAGGGAAAATTCCGCATTACCAGAGCCAAAGAGAAGTAACGGCCCACCTAGAGAGGGCGCCAATAGCCGAAATGGTGGACAACCAAATGTGAACGGCAACGATTCCAACGGCGTGGCTCCTGGTTCAGCTCAACCCCAGGGCCCACAACCTGGTTCGAAACTACCTAGGGCATCAATGGGACAGCCTGGTCCACCACCACAACAACAGGTACCAAATCCTCGAGGTCCTAATGCTGGTCCTAATGGTAGAGGCCCCAGAGGTCCCCAGGGTCCACAAGGTCCACAGGGCTTGCAGGGCTCTCAAGGTCCACAAGGTCCTCAAGGTCCTCAAGGTCCTCAGACTTCTCAGAGTCCTCCTCCAGGGCAAGGGAGACCCAACAATCAATTTGGTCCTGCTATCGATACCTCTATGCGAAACCCCAAGCTGGAGAATATTCCTCTGGCTCAACGAGCACTCTCGCCTGCACAGGAAGAAGGTCCCCAGTCTCGAGAGAGTCCAATCACCAATGGCCCGCGCCCTCCACTTCAAAGTGTTTTACAGCAAGAACATCAATCATCATATAACCAAATTCCTCCTCAAATGCAAGCTGGAGTTCCACCTCCATCGCAACCACCATCACAACCACCGCCACAGTCACAACCTCAACAAATTGCCAAATCCATAGCAAGGCAAGATTCCGATGCCCGGCAACCTCAGCAAACGCCAAAATCAATAAGCAGGCAAGATTCTAACGCTCAGCAACCGAGTGGCACGAACTCGAGAGCCTCGTCGAAACAAAGACAGCCTCGTGGTCAAAGTTCAGTGGATAGTAATACAGATATTTCTTTGAGAGATGTTATGAGTCGTCAAGTGTCGCCTCCCCCACCTACAAGACAACCAAGTAATCCTCTTAGTCGAAGGACTTCGGCCAGAGGTTCTCAAACCGTGACGTTGCTAAAGGAGTTGGATGCTGCTAGAAATAGAAATGCCTGGTATGCTTCGGAACTCGAACTTGCACGGAAAGCTGGATATACACCGAACCCTTCGACTAGTCCTATGCTAGATCAAAAAGCCGCCGAGTCTTTTGATGACGATGACAAACCACTCATTGAAGCACTTTTAGCAATGAAAGCAGAACTAGCGAATGTCCAGGGCTCAATCGACAAACAAGCGGTTCTTGCAGCAAAACAAATTGCCGAGGTCGAAAAGCAACGAGATGCAGCCATCAACGAAGCGGTGTATCATAAAGCAAAACTTGCAGCTCACGCTGGAAGTCAAAGTAGCACGCCACAGCCCGACAGCGAGAACAGAGATATTGAAGCAATGACAAATGATCGATCCTCGGATATCAGTAGGAAATTGGCTGCCGCTCTGGCATCGCAACGAGATCTTAAGAACAGGGTAGATAGTCTTACCGCTGAGCTCGAAGCTGAAAAACGTGGAAGACAACTTGCCGAGGATACTGCCAATATCACACAATCACGAATGGCTGAATTACAAACATACAAACAACAGAATTCTTCCGAGGTTGAACTTCTCAAAGCAGAGTTGCACGAATTGGAAGTTGCAGCCAGGGAAGAAGCGATTGTTTGTCAAGAAGCCGTCGCAGCCGCACAACTTATTCAAGCTGAAAAGGATGAATTAGAAGCACGACACAAAGAGATCTTGGGCACTGCGCAGGATCATAGCGAGACATTCGAGTCGCTCCGGGAAGCCATAACGTCGTCCGCCGATATGAAGAACCTTTTGGAACGAAAACTTGGTGAGGAACGTGCTTTACGTGAAACGGTTGAAGAAAAACTCTCTGCGCTTCGAGCTGAGCACGAAAATCGTACTTCTGAGCTAGAGTCTGTTACCCGCCGTTTGAGAGATGCCGAAGAAATTGCTGAACAACATGCAATCGAAGCTCGAACTCACAAAGAAGCAGTGCTATCTGGCCTCGATAAAGTCTCTAGTAGTAAAGATTTTGCGCCAAAGGATTCCGCCAGAGATGACCGCGCTTCAGCCCTCGAGGCACAAGTTCAAGCTTCTAATGCCTTGGTCCGTAAATATCAAGCTGCAGCGAACACGGCTTCAGACAAGCTTCGAAGTGCCGAAGAACGCATTGCTGGGTTGGAGGCTTATCAAGAGCAGGCGAGTCGGGAAGGCATGTCTATTCGAAAGCAACTTCAAGCGTATATGCGTGAAACACAATCACTCCAAGCTGCTAACTCTGATATGAAACATCAGCTTGCTAATCAACAGTTGGAGACAAATGCAGTCAACGTACAGCACAATACTTTGAAGGATATCCTTGGTGAGCGCGGCATCAGTCCTGTCGGCGCATCAAGAACTCGAGGGTTGTCTAGTCCTCAATCGGGTTCAAATACACCAGACATGGCACGTCTCCGTGAACTTGAACAACAGCTTGCAGCTAGTATGCATTCACACCAAGAAACCAAGGAAGCCTTTGAGAGCCGAGAGCAAGAAGCCGAGAGTGCTTATCGCGAGAAGTTGAGTCAATTAGAGAATGACTATCAATCTGCCGTCCATTACGTAAAGGGTACCGAAAAAATGCTCAAACGAATGAAGGACGAATTGTCGAGATACAAGCAAGATAACACACGATTGAAGGAACAGCTCACGGCTGCTGAGGAACGATCTACAGCAACAAAATCGCCTACGAACTGGGAAAGTGAACGTGCAGGCTTGGTTGGTCAAATCGAGACACTCCAGTCTGAGATTAATACATCGACTACGCAAATGGAGAAGCAATTGACAGATGTTCGAAAGGAATTACAAGACACTCAAACTAGTAACTCTGAACTGAAGCAGAAGTACGAAGCCTTGGAAAAGCAATTAGCTTCTAGCAATGAACAAGCACGTCATGAGCTTGACCAATTGCAAGAAGAAAATGCTCAGTTAGAAAAGCGTGCTCAAGAC
Source organism: Botrytis galanthina (assembly GCA_004916875.1). NCBI lineage: Eukaryota > Fungi > Ascomycota > Leotiomycetes > Helotiales > Sclerotiniaceae > Botrytis > Botrytis galanthina. The sequence continues at coordinate 76,410 of PQXL01000108.1, forward strand.
GCAGAGGAAAAGGTTTCATTGCTACTTGATCAAGTTGAATCATCAGTTGATAACTACCGTCGTCAATCACGTAATCTCGATAGTATGGTCGGGGCGACAGCTCCTTCTACAAACCAACGAAACTCAATTGGTCACGAATCGGTTTCTGAATCTTCGATGTATGGTGGTGCGAATGACAACCGCAATAGCATGGCCTTAGATAGTCTTGCCTCGGAATTAGAAACGCTACGAACGCAATGGGAAACGACAAACAAGAACTACAGACTTAGTGGTTTCGGTGATTTCGAGGAACGACCTACTACCAGCAAATCCGACGCCGATACTGGTCCTCAATTAAGAGGTAGTCTTGCAGATTGGAGAAAACGATTAGATGCCGAAGAGCAAGAAGCTAAATCAAGAAAGGGAAGCTTGACTGGTTCGGAAAGAATTATGAGTCCTACTGGCGGTAGAAAGGATTCTAATGCTGGTGCATCACATTCGAACCAAGTCAACGTACTTTGATTTGGTAGTAATAACATTGGGGATTGGGATTTCGGGTAAAGATATTTGTTTAATTGTTTTAGATTGATTGCTTCCTTACATTAGGGAAGGGATTTTGAGCTGGGTATCGAATTATATACATACATGGACAGAATTCGGGATGGCCACCACATTTTAATGAATTTATGAGGATAGGGATTAAGATAAAGATACCGAATGGAGAGGAAGATATTAAAGCAAATTGTGTGTCCTGGTGGTCCGGCTACCTTCTTTCTTCGTTCTTCTTTATTACTGTTTATTTGGCAATTTATACACTGTTGCTTCTTGCATATAATTCATTTGCTTGCTTGGTGGGGTTGTTTTGATGGACATGGAGGAAGGGCGAAGGGAAAATATCACATTTGCATTGCTTTCTGACTTTTTATGTGTTTTGTAACTTTTCTTCGTCTTCTGCTTCTTCTTTTTCTAATGGCGTTGCGGTGCATTGTCTCATGAGTCAAATTCTTTATCATATGATGGGACTTTGTTGGATTGCACATGGCATTGCACTGCATGATTTTTTATTAAGCGAGTTGGTAGGACCCTTTAGATCTCGTCGGAGAAGATCTGATGGGTGATGGGAATGTTGTGGAGAGGTAGTCATGTGTTTTGTTGAGGGTAGGGAGATGAGAGATACATTTTCTTTGAGAAAAAAAAGGCCTGTTTGGGATTGAGTTGGTTGGTGTGGTTAATATGGGGGGTGCAATAGGAGTAGTTTATGGACAGTACTAGTGATTCTATTACTAAACTCATATTACTGCTGCTGGTTGCTGTTATTAAGAAAATTGTTTGTTTTTTTAATTTGTTTGTGAACTTGGGATTTGGGATTGGAATTGAACTGAATTGAATTGGGATTGAAAGGTGGGTAGCAATGATGATGAGGATAATGTACTATAACATTTCATTTTGGGGGGTGAGGGTGGGAGAGTTGTGAGGGAGTATGTGGGTGGATTGGAGGGAGAAGATGGGTGGATAATGTGATGGGGGCGGGGAAGGAGATTAAAGATAGGGGATGGAGATGGAGATGAGAGATATATTAGCGAGAATTGAAGAATTGATGAAGATTTTTTACTTGTGTGCACTGTGTTTACTTTTGCGTTGTATCTTTGAGATTGTGTACTCGACGGAGATTTTGACTGGTTTCTTGGTGATTGTGCATTTATTGTGTGATGTGTGCTGTGTAGTGTATAGTGAAACTTCGCTCTTAATTCGAGTGCAAATTGAAGACTAGATAGAGAAAGGGTTTTATATTTGAACTGTGAGATGAAGTTATGATTTACCGGATTTTTATGTGTGTGTATCTATAAACATATTGTATTGGTGTGAAATATAAGATTTATCTCATATAGTATGTATGGCAATCTTTCGAGTCGACTGGATTCTATGAATATAAATGATGGAGAATGTGGGAAGGGGGAGGTGTATCCGATATTTTTGATATTTTTTTTTTTTTGCAAAATTCTCGGATCTGACACTGATTGATGAAGCTAATGTTTTTAATTCAGATATTGAGAAATGAAGGTGAGGTGGTTGTGAGGTGGAGGATAATAATAATAATAATAATAATATAACAATTTCTCATTATCCTGTATATATTTATGTGATTTGATTTGGGATGGATATAAAGTAGGGATTGTTGGATGAGCAGTCTTGAGCGGTTGGTTTTGGATGGATGAGTGGGTGTTGAATAAATCAGTAGATAGATGGGTGGAAGTGCGGTGTAAAGATGTGTGTTTAAGATTGGGGAAATGAAGAATGTAGAAATTTGGAAGGGTGAGAGGGGAGTGGGCGAGTGGGAAATTGGGGAAGGGGAAGAGCGCGGAGGAGAGAGGAGAGAGGAGAACCGTGTATATGAGGTTATAGGGTTGTGGACTTTTTGTCCTCAGAGATTTACACTCGGATTTGTGAGATGGGGTAGATGGGATTGATGGGAGAGTGTGAGTAAGGGGGGATATATTGTTTGGGGAGGAGAGGAATGGGGGGAAGGGATAGATGATGCGGATATGGGAAATGGGAAGCGGGAAGCGGGGATTCGATGGGAGGATGATTGTGGTGGGAGGGGGGTGGATGGAAAGGCTGTTACGAGGGATTGTGGTGGAGGGAGGGGGATGTGAGGATGTGATGTGGGAATATGATGTGGGAATATGATATAGTAGGACAGGAAGAGAAGGGAAGAGAAATGACCAACCTGCAGAGATATTCCTATTGCACTCTATTGCACATCGAAGAAGAAAGAGAAGAGCAAGAAATGTAAGGAGAGGAAGGAAGGCATAAAAGAAAAACCTACCAAGATATCCTCTTCGAATCTCGAGTATTGAAAAAGAAAGGAAAGGGGGTTTGCTAGAAGCAACTTAGAGGGTAGTAAAATAATAAGGATTTGTGTTTATAAGTTTATATAATCTATCTTATATATACACGTGTATATCAAATCCTCCCTCCTATAAGAACAGGAATAGGAGAATGTAGTAATCCGATAAATACCCAGAGTTAGAGGGATCGATTGTAAGAATCTAAGAAGAAGATGGGAATGAGATCTTGTTTCTTTTATACTTAGAGTTTGAGTAGACAGATGAGTGTATAGACAGATGAGTGTATAGACAGATGAGTGTATAGACAGATGAGTGTATAGACAGATGGTGTATAGACAGATGAGTGTATAGACAAATAAGTGTATAAATAGATGAATATATAGACAGATGAATGTATAGATAGATAAGTGTATAGACACACGAGTGTATAGGATTAGTAACATCTTTTCTCGTTCTATAAATCTGATTTGATCTGATATAACCTAATGGATTTTATTTATATCAGTGTTGAATGTATATACACCTATTTGTTCTATCAGATATATTACTTCTTCTTCTACTTCTTCTACTTCTTCTACATTATAATCTAGCTATCATATAAAATCATTTCATATCATTATATTCCTTTACAATACACCCCCATTATATCCATTCAGATATCTAGACCTCCTACCTATATTCCCTCATCACAAGCTGCAAATCAGAGCTAAAAATCAGAGTTTAGAAGTCATGTTCGTATACCGATTGTTACGTTACGTATGAAGAATATACGTTGTGTAAGCCTCGCGAGTCACCTACTTTCCGGATTTGAAAGTTTGGAGATGTGATGGCTTGATGGGATGAGATGTATGATATTTAACATACGAATGCTTATGTTTGAGGATCTTTGGAGGTAGAGATGGGGGAAGGAGAGGAGGGTTAGATTTGATTTGGATTTCCTCTATATAGACTATGTCCCTCGGGAAGATGTCATTATATCGTTATATCGGATAAATGTATACTGGTTGGGTATATTGAGAAGCGAGACTAGCAGTGCAGTGTAGTGGAGTTGAGAATTTGTTTATTATTTAGTACCTATTATCTACTCTCTACTCTCAGTCTATATAAAAAGAAATGCAGAATTTCTTTCCATCCAAATTTCCATCCAAATAATCACTCCTCTTCTTCTCAAGATAGAATTTCCTTCCAAAGTTTAACTCCAAACTCCCTCTCACTTCATGATATTTCACTAGGACAGGATAGGAATTTGTTACTTCTTCCTGTTCCTCTTGTTCCTGGGAAAATCACAATCACAATCAGGAAAGGGAGGAGGGAATAAGAGAAAGAGAAAAGGAATATATCAGATGCAGGTGACAAATAACTCATATGTTGTATAACATGAGAAAGAAGAGGAGAAGAGAAGAAGAGAAGAACAAATGATGAGAGGATTAGAAGATTAGCGGATTAGAGGATGTATATACTTATTTGTGACTTATATGTATTTGTATTTATAATTAATAGTGTTATTATATAAAGTAGAATAGATATTTATTTTCTAAATCTATTCATCTATTCATCTATTCATTGACAACATAGATACGTACCAAATACCAAATACCCACTCTCCTCTCTTCAATCTCATCCTTAACTTACTAATCTCTCCTCGAATCAATCTAGATCTCTCGAACTCGGCTGTCTTCAATTCAATTCAGTTCAATTCAATTTTATCACCCAGTCGGTGAGATGAGATGAGGATAAAGACGAAAGTGACGAATGAGGCGTTGGATGGGGCGTTGGATGGGTCGTTGGATGGGTCGTTAGTCCTTGGCCCTTGGATGGCGATGCTGATGCAACGTAACTAACTGGAAAGGAGAGAGAGAGAGCAGAACTAGGATTTGGGTGGCGGGCGGAGTAACTTGTGTGTAATGTAATGGAATGAGATGTGGTGAGATGGGTTTGTGTACCTATATATTTGTGGTGTTCGGTTCGGTGTTCGGTTCGGTGTGTGGATTTGAGGAAGAGGAGTATGTATGTATGGCGTAGAATAGATTCTGGATTCTGGATTCTGAAGGTCGGGGTTGGGGTTAGCTGAAGAGGGGGGTTTTTTTTCTCGCCTCTTTCGATTTTCGATTTTCGATTTTTGGGGGGGGCGAAGAGGGGCGATGGTGATGTGATGTGATATATTTGATAAATAGATGAGTGATTGATGCAGTTGGATTTGGGTTTGAACTGGAGTTAAATTGGTTGGTTGGTTTGTATATTAGATTCTCGAGTATCTAGAGTAGAATTAGGATTAGAATTAGAATGAATTATTGTATTAAAGTAACTAGGTAGCTAGGTCGCTAGAAAGAAAGGTAGTGAGATCAATACCTATGAATATCAATATCAGTACTAGTATACTATATATAGGTACCCTTAAAATAAAGTATTAATATACTGGTTTACAAGGTTAGTGAATATATATATTATCATGCAAATTAGCTAGATAGATAGATATCGAGGTAGTAGATGTCTATAATCATTCTACAACGACATTATCAAGTATCTAGGTATTGATTTATTAGTACCTACCAATAATCTCTCTCAACAATCTAGAAGAGCTCGAAAGGAAGTTCTCTAACCATTCATCGAGTAGCTAATACCTACCTAGTACCTACCTAGCAACCTAGTATTCAACATAGGAACGAACCCGCCCAACCGAATCAAACGATCATCTAGCTAGGTAGTTGGCTAGTCTAGTCAACTATTTCATCTGCCGGTAGATCTCTTTATCTCTCCATCTACCTCTTCTTAAAATAAAATAAAGCGGAATAACAATCACAATCACAATCACAATCCTAGCTATAATATACTTCCCGATATATAAAAAAATAAAATTTCCAATTCAAGATTCTATTCTAGTAAATAGACAGCCCTTGGCATTATGATATATATGTATGTATGTATAATGCCATGTGATATGATATGATATGATATCACTCATGGAGAATATGTTCATGTCTATATTTATATATCTTATCTACATCAATTAACAAGAGGTTATTTATAAATGCGGGGTTTGATTATTTTTACCTAGGTTTAGTCTTGATCTTGGTCTCGGTCTGGTCTTATCTTGTCTTGGTATTTTTGTAGTGGTATTGTATTGTATTTTGTGGTGAGATTGATGATTGATTATTGATATTGATGGTTGATGATTGATAGGGAGGGAGGGAGGGTAATAGGATTGTAGGAGAGGAGGTATGTTGAGGCTGTGAATAGGTAGGTAGGTAGATAGAAAGCCTGACCTTATGAATAAGCAAGGAATCATTGGCTTAACGAATACTTACTTATCTAATATCTAATATCTAATAAATGGAATGGTTATTGATGCTCGATAAGGTGGTTTGATTACTTGATTACTTGATTGGTTGATGGATGGATAGAAGGGTGTAAGTACGTGTGATATGATATGACATGATATGATATATATATATATGATACATAAAATACATACGATATATATCCAGAAACCATTCATCACAAGTGAGGCAATCAATCAATCAATGAATCAACCTATCTATCTATCTAGCCCTACTTACTAGACACCCACTACATATCAATATCAGCCCAGCCTCAGCCTACCTCAGCCTACCTCAGCCCAGTATACCAACTCATTTCTAGATTGATAGGATGTTATTGATCTTGTGATATCTATAGCTAGGTAGGTATCTAGGTAGTATACATAACGCATAACGCATATAGACACGATACAAATACAAGTATAAATACAAGTACAATTATAAATACAAATACAAATACAGATACAAATATAGATACAAATACAAATACAAACATAATAAACATTAATATTCAGCTATAATTTGTAAGGCAAAAGAGTAGACCTTTCATAACCAACCATAATCAATCTCGAGTTAATCATTTAAACCATTCAAACCAAGAAAATCTGCCAGCTAGTCAGTCAGCCAGTCAGTCAGTCAGACGAAAGGAAAGAAGGCTGAGTGAGTGAGTGAGTGAGTGAGTGAATTATTTTTGTCTTAATATCTCGGTGTACAGATTTGGAAATCTAATCTAATCTAATTTATAAGTAACCTTGGAATATATTATTAACATTATATTAATCGATTCTTTAAGCGGCTGATTAATTATCTAGTAGTTAGTTCGTTTGTACAACTGTAGGTATATTAGTAATTATCTAGGAGTTTAGATTGAGGTTGAGAATTGAGAATATGGATAGGTAAAGAGATAGTAGATATTTAGATAGATAAGTAAAGATAATTATCTAGTATAGTATATAGTATATGGAAAGATATAGAATATTTATTACAACTATTTATATATATATATGATTCATACATCTAGTTATTTGAAATAATTCAGTATATATATAGATATTTATCTACCTCTAGATATCTATCTACTAAATAGATAAATAATTATAAGATCTATAAGTAAACCTAGTAGGTAGATAGATATCTATTAAGAAGATGTAAAGTTTTGAGTTGAGATGTATTATATATATCGTATATATTGTAAGATTACGTATATTATCTAGTATCTTATAATATCTAATATCTAACATAAAATCACAATTAATCTTATCAATCTTATATCCAGATATCCTTCCTTACTCTTTTTTACCCATTCATACAACCAGATTCTCAGTTAACTCTAGGGCTCTTTTTATATCTCTAGTTCTAATTTCTCTATATGAGATGAGGGAGGCTTTTTTCGATTAATTGATTGATGGATTGATTGATTGATGTGGATGGATTGTGTGATTAGTGGGTGATTGGATAATTGGATAATTGGATGATAGATGGATTAACTCTTTTACTCTGTATGTTGGTTTGGGATAGGTTTGAGATAGCTAGGTAGATAAATAGGTATTACCATAATCGCTTTTACGGCGTACGCTTTTATAGAGGAAAGATGGACAAGGAATAGATACTAGGTAGATACTAGGTGGGTAGATAGATAGATATCTTTGCCCCTCTTTTAGGCATTCTTATGAATTAGTCGGGAGTCGGTTGGGCTTTCTTTTCTTTGGTGGAGGGATGGATGTGGAAGATGAGAAGACAAGGTGAGAGAAGAGGAGAGGAGAGATTTTAGGGTGGAGAAATTGGGGATAGCTAGGTAGGTATCTAGAATGGGGTCAAATAGAATCTGTAGATATTTATTGATGGAGGGTTTTGTTGAGTTTAGGTACCTATGTAGGTATATAGGTAATCTTACCTAGTTTCTGCTAATTGATATTGATATCATATCTAGGCGGAGCGGAGGAGGAGGGTATTCCTGGGTAGATAGATAGGTAGGTAGATGGGGATAATACTTATATATGTATAATTTGATGATGATGATTTGATGATGTGAAGGGAGAGTAAGATTAAGTAATCATTAGAGGATCGATGAACTGGTATAGTACAAAGTAAAGATGAAGATAAAATGCATTATTGTTTGTGTCGGGAGAAGAAAGATTCATAAGATGAGATTGATAGAAATCTAGGTGCACCAGTGTGGATGGATATATCAAGTACTACCTACTTATATACTATTTATATAGGTTACCACTTATGATACAAGTACCGTGTTAGATTATGATTGATGATCTACTTTCGTAGTGTCTAGTACCATTATAATTTATGAGAGAAAAGATTGGTAGAGTAATGATAATGATATCGATATCGATACTCTATTCACGATAGATACCTAGATACCTAGATACGGTAGATAACTCGAGATAACCTAGACACTTTGTTGATCTGTGTGTGTGTCTGTGTCTGTGTCTGAGTGAGGCTCTGTCTGTGGGGAGAATCAATTGTGATTGACCACACGGACGCTTTGAATTGGAGGTGTTGGATGGATGGATGGATGGATGGATGCTTTACATTTGTGGTGTATGGTGTATGGAGTATAGAGTTTGTGATGGGAATGGGGATGTGAATGTGATGTTAAAGTATATGTATATATGTATATATGTGTGGTGGGAATATAGGTATGTGTTTATTGTTTTGACGTTTTTGATAGTTTGGATAGTATGTATATCGGTGGTTCTATTGACTTTGGACTTTGATCTTTGGGTTGGTTGAGTTGAATTTGATCTTGAGCTTGGAGTTTGAAGATTGAGAGTTTGATCTCTTGTGTTGACTTTGATCTTGAGCTTGGAGTTTGAAGATTGAGGCTTATTTGCTGGTAAATAAAGGAATACGGATCTAGACAAGGTAAAGGTAGCTTGCTTGATTTCTTTCTATTACTTTCACTGAATGCTGAAAGCATATCCATCCATGGATACTTGTTATTATTATGTTAATATTATACAATCTAACGTAGAGCGAAGCGAAAAAGCCTCCACGGCAGTGGCCCAGCGGAGCGTCATTGATCTAGATCTGGATGTGTACCATTGTGATTGTAATTATGACTTCTTTTCTCAATTGTAAGGCATATAATATACTCAAACACACACAATCCATGACCCCTTTCAATTTCACTCTTTTCCTCATCACTCCCCCTCCCATTACCGCGTCCCATGCAGACTCAGTCTTTTCCAGTTTCACGTTCAATTGCGTTGTCGTTGCATTGAAATGGACACTGCGAGACTGCCAAAGTTCAAGCATTGTTCCATTTCTGATACTTGGGTGGACTGCCTCGATCCATGTGGGAAATGTCATCCAGCCTATCACACGCCACGGTCAAGGATGTGTCTCGATGCTTGAAATACCGGTCACGGATCTTTTCCTGGAATGGGTTGTGTGGCATCTCTCTTTGACCCGAAAATGTCTTGGAGCTAAACTATTTGTGGTATCAGGTGATGAGGTTTTTTTGGGAGGTGGAGGTGGAGGTGGAGGTTAGGTAGAGTTGAGGTGAAGTGAGGTGAGGTTTGGTGGATGATGGATGGTGATTATGTAAGGTGGATTGGATTGGGTTGGGTTGGGTTACTTGGGTATGGTATGGTGGGTTTGGGTTGATTGTTTGGATGGGAAGCTTGATAGTTTGATATGATAGTAAGTTGATGAGGTAGGAGGCAGGTTGGAGGCCGGAAGGAAGGTAGGAAGGCAAGGAGGAAAGTCAGTATGAACGCAATATCATACGCCCTTCCCTTCCCTTTCCCTTCCGAGCCAGCCAAACAAGGCCACGAATTCGTCCTACCATTTTTAAAGTCTCGTACTAGTGATAATGTATTCCCACTAGGTGCACTGCTTTTATTATGATTATTACGGTAATTACTATTATTACTATTAATACCATTATTACCATGATACCATTTTACCATTATTACCATTTTACACTGTACAGTCAGCAAACTTAAAACATCGAGACCCTTTCACCTTTTTTTTTACCTTTCACCACCGCCATCACCACTATTGCCACTACTGCCACTACTACTACTGCTACTGCCACTACTGCCACTACTACTACTGCTACTACCACCACCACCACCACTACTACTACTACCACTTCAAAACCATTCAACTCCCTCCCTCCCTCCATTCATTCTCCATCTTTCATCCTTTCGACGAGATTGGATCAATAGATCAATAGAATCAATTTAAAAGGTATGTACACTTGTTTTCTTCCCTACCCTTCCTACGCACCCGGCTGTATTGATTATTGGAATATCATTTCATTTCATAATCCATTCAGATTCACTCCGAGGGCATCATTCGATAATTTTTCCAATTTCCAATTTCCAATTTCCAATTTCCAATTTCCCATTTCCCATTTCCTATTTTCTATTTCCAATCCGCCGGTTTCGTGTTCGACCGACCGACTCTACTGTACTCGCGTTAGCCGCTTATTTTCCTTCTTTCCTTCTACTCTACTTATTGTACCGACTTCATCTTTCCCACATACCATCCATCCATACTCACACACCCACCACCCTCCTCCCACCACTCACCCACCACACACCCACCACACACCCACCACACACACCGCTTCCCCTACTTCCTCAACTACAAAAAACACACACACATACAACTCAACCCCACAACTAATCTGACACGACTTCTTCCTAGTGTCGATTCTTCCAAATCCTTTCTCGACTCTTGCAACCTCACCTCCCTCCCTCCTCCACCCTTCTTCGATTCCATTAAAACGTCGACGGTTCCTCATCATCAATTATCCATCATCTCTTTTCCACAGATTCCATCCTCCTCGACTCTGGTATCGGCATTTCCGATACGCTGAGTCCATAGTTCAACTTCACGATGACTACTATGGTGGGTGCTAAGAAAATATCCCCTCTGGTTTATACTCCCATTTTCCAGCCCTTCATATACACCTTCTTGTCTTTTTCTTCTTCGGCTTCAACTTCTCACGCTGCGGCTGGAATTTGAAATGGGATTTTTGTAAATCCCTCACCTGGCCATGTCAAGATCACAGCCTTGTCTCAGTCGTGTGGCACATGCTCTTACCCTTTCATCACTCCCGTTAATGACATTGCTCACTTCTTCATCATGACACGATGGCTAACCTCTCATCTCTCTACAGGATCTTCGAGTGGGCAATAAATACCGCATTGGTCGTAAGATCGGTAGTGGTTCCTTCGGTGACATCTACCTGGGGACCAACATCATCTCGGGTGAAGAGATTGCTATCAAGCTTGAGTCAGTCAAGGCTAAGCATCCTCAACTCGAATATGAGGCTCGTGTCTACAAGTCCCTCGCCGGTGGTGTCGGCATTCCTTTCGTTCGCTGGTTCGGTACCGAGTGTGACTACAATGCCATGGTGCTTGACCTTCTCGGACCCAGTTTGGAGGATCTCTTCAACTTCTGCAACCGCAAGTTCTCCTTGAAGACGGTGCTTCTCCTCGCCGATCAACTCATCTCCCGCATCGAATACATTCACGCCAAATCCTTCATTCATCGTGATATCAAGCCGGACAACTTCCTCATGGGTATTGGTAAGCGTGGTAACCAAGTCAATGTCATTGATTTCGGTTTGGCCAAGAAGTACAGAGACCCAAAGACTCACTTCCACATCCCATACCGTGAGAACAAGAACTTGACGGGTACTGCTCGTTACGCCTCCATCAACACTCATCTTGGTGTCGGTATGTACCCCCACCTTTTCCATCTCGCTCTGCTCTCCATGCTAATCCTTTGATTCTAGAGCAATCCCGTCGTGATGACATGGAATCCTTGGGATATGTCATGCTCTACTTCTGTCGTGGTTCTCTTCCATGGCAAGGTCTGAAGGCTGCTACCAAGAAGCAGAAGTATGACCGGATCATGGAAAAGAAGATGACGACCCCTACCGAAGTCCTCTGCCGTGGATTCCCCAATGAGTTTGCCATCTACCTCAACTACACTCGCTCCCTCCGCTTCGACGACAAGCCAGATTACTCTTACCTCCGAAAGATCTTCCGTGATCTCTTCGTTCGTGAAGGTTTCCAATATGACTATGTCTTCGACTGGACTGTCTACAAGTACCAAAAGAACGCTCAGCAACAGCAAATCAAGCCACAAGATGGTGGTGACAAGACACCAGCTGAGGGTCAAACCAGTGCCCAAGCTACTGCTGGAAACACTGCGGGTAGACAACGCAAGACTGTGACTCCAATCCAGCAACAAGGACAAGCTCCAGAAGGAACCGGTCACTAGTAAGTCTCCCCACACTCTACTTGTCTCTTGCATAGAACTCTTTTGTTCTTCGCGTTTGGCTTCAATAGCGCTGGCCGCGAAGAGGACATTACGCTAATAGACGGCTGACGCTTTAGTTATTAAAATAGCCTCCGCTCTGCCGGTCCCCCTCCACCAGGCAATGGTCTTTGAAATCCTGGAATGAATTGTCTCGCGTAGACGTTGTTTTCGAATACTCGACCTCTGGCTGCGTGAGACTTGACTCCGTCCCACCAAATCAATATCGTTGACCATGCAAGACTTGTTTATTGACACATTCTTGAATTTGGCTCGATCTCCACTCCAACAAATATCTCTTTTATGGACCGCTTTCTTTTTTCTTTCATGGATCGATTACTGGCTTTCCTAATGGCTCGAGCACTTTGGTTTTCATCATGACACATGACTCAGATTTGATGATTCCTTTGGGAATTCTCATTTGATGAGCAGCGTCATGAGAACTCCAAACTAATCGAACGGCACGTCGATGGCATAATTTCCCTTTTTTCGAAGTCACGACAATATCAAATCATCAGATGCAACACTTCGAAATATATCTTTTGTCATCTATCAAATCCGTCATGATCCCAAAGCAAGCGAGTACAAGGCACATCAAGTCAAACATGCAAATCTTCAATTTATTGCTCTGTATTGGCAGGCCCACTGTTTTCCTGAGATATTCTGTTTCGATGGATTTTATTCTTTTCTTTTCTTTATCGTTGCTTTTCATTGAATGATATTCGGAACCATGTGTGGTAGAGGGGATGCGGATGATGTGGTGATGAGGGGTGATTGGCACTCGAAATCCCAATCTGAAGGGATGTTGCATTTCTTTGACAACTTATCTTCGGGGGCAATCTTGCAACAATCGAGATGAAATAATGTTTCACAGATCACCGGGGTGACCACACATGGGAATAGCAGCTTCTGGGGAGGTCTCTTTATTTGTTGACGTTTCATTTTACAAAGCTTAGTTGTGTTTCATGGTGAATGGATGGGTAGCTGATGTTAAGAGCAAGACAAGGAGAAGTGAACTGATATAAAGTTCAGAGATTGTTTCACGCTCGCATACAAAGTTACTGGTCGAAGATTATCAAAGTGCCCATACATACACGCGCCTATACGTTGTGGAGGAACCGAACCTTGGTTGGGTACTTTTCATACTTTGGTAGATACGTACTTGCTATAGGTTATTAGAATAGTTGAATGAAACATGAAACCAACTAAATTAAAGTCTAGAGGATGTATTGATATGTGATTGTGATGTGTTTATTCTAGGATGTGAGATAAGATTTCAGCTAAGGTTTAGTTTAATGTAGAGGTTAGGTATGAGAAGTATGATGTCAGAGGGTGTTCTTCTCGTCAGGGTTTTGAATTTGAGTTTGGTGCCAAGATGTGTAGTGTGTGTAGTGTGTATAGTAAGTGTACAGGTAGGTAGGTGGGTGTATCAATTCCATTGATCTTGGAGCAGTTTTCAAACTGAGGGGTAGGGACCAGTCTGGATATATATACATTATCTCGAAAGCTTATTGGGAGGAGGAGGCAGAGGAGGAGGTAGAGAAATATGTAGGGATTAGTATGGAACTGGAACTGGAACTGGAACTGGAACTGGGAATGAGATGAAATGATATGAGATGTGATATGATGGGATGGAATTATATTTTTGAATATTTGGGTAGGTGGTTGGTTCTATTTCTTGGGGGGAAGCGCGGGGGGGGGGTATGGATATGGATATAGATGATATGTGAGAGGGATAGGGATAGGGATAGGTGAGAGGTGGGTGAGAGGTGGGTGAGAGGGATGGGTATGTATATATAGTGGTTAATTGGGATGTTGAAGATGGGGGATGGAGGATGGAGATTGCTTGGGTGGTTTGGGTGGTTTGGGTGGTTGTTTGGGAAGAGGGGGGAAGGGGGAGGATGGGGGA
>PQXL01000109.1:0-90710 GCA_004916875.1 Botrytis galanthina
GAAGAAATAAGAAATAAGAAATAAGAAATAAGAAATAAGAAATAAGAAATAAGAAATAAGAAATAAGAAATAAGAAATAAGAAATAAGAAATAAAAATATGATATGAAATGTTTTATAAGAGTTGACGAGTCCTTATTGTCTCTCCTGGATTCTGCTATCTGAGATTATAATATATTACTAGAACTCTATAAACTATATCAGAAGACGGATTTAGGATAGATAACTCCCCCCCCCTCCTCCCTGAAAAAGTTTCTCTACTCCTATTTTGAAAGTGTAGATTATGTATAGATAAACTGTAGGATTAATGAAGATAATACGACATCTACTTTTCTTCAATTCTTGAGAAGAGATTTTTGAATGCGGAGTGGAATCCTTTGATGGATAGGAAGTGTAGCCCTGAAGAGTAGAGTAGAGTTCTGTAGATAGGATGGGGGAATGTAGGGTGGATGAGTAGATATGTGATGTCCCCGGGATATTATATAATAAGTTGAAGATAGATTGAAAGGAAGAAAGGAAGAAAGAAATAATATGATAAAAAGATCTCTTTTGCAATATAGATGATCTGTTATAGTCCCTGTATCTCACAATTCTGGATAAGTAGTGAGTAGTCGTGAATTGTGAATTGTGAACTGGAAAGATTATTTGATGGAAGGTGATATGGAGAAGAAGGAGATGAGTGAAATGCGCTGCATTCTAGGCTGAAATGGACACATTTGAATTCTTCCATTCTACCTATGTTGAAGTTCGAACGTTTGTTTTGTTCTTTTGTTGGTATCTTTAATCGTGTAGTTAAGATTCAGGATTTGTGTTTACATAGTCGATCTCATCCTACCTATGAAAGCAATTCGGTGTGGGGCAGGGAAGAGAGAGGGGACATCCTCTGCTGTTGGGGTAGTATTGGTTGAAGGACGAACTGCTATTATTTAACCAAATCTGATTTAAATTATTTTCAAAAATTTCATAATCGATATTTCTCTCCTTCTCTCCCCTCCATCATTCATCATCTCCTCTCATCTCTCATCCATTACCCCTCCAATCCCTCCACATAATCCCTAACCGCCTGCTCAAACCCTCTATCCTCCCTAAACCCCAACCCAAACGCAAACGTATTATCGTACCTCACCCCCCAACTCCTCAAAATCCTCACCGTCGCTTCCTCCTCCTCCTCCCTAATCAACCCCAACTTCTCCTCTCCCCCAACCTTCACCAACGCATCCAACATCTCCTGCACACTCGCTCCTTTCCCGGGTAGATTCACCGCCCTACGATGTCCATCCACCCCCTGCAAATCCATCTCCATCGCATGAATCAAATTCTCCGTCAACGTCCTCGGACTACACATCCAGCTCACAAACCCACGATCTTTGATCGGTACCACGCATTCCTTCCCCGCCATGGGCTCTCTAATCATCCCGCTCAGAAACGAACTAGCCGCCTGCGTCGGTTTTCCCGGCCTGATACTAATCGTCGGGAAACGCAATGCTAAACCATCAATAAATCCCCTGCGGATATAATCCTGCAGGAGAGTCTCACATGCTAATTTTTGACACCCGTAAGAACCTTCGGGAGTGGGATGCGTATCCTCTGTTATTATTTCCGGGAGTGGTCTCCCGTATACCGCGAGCGAAGACGCGTAGATGACACGAACTAGTTTACCCTCTGGCTTCAAAGATGGTGTATTTCTGATTCCTTCAAGAAGAGATAGTGTAGAGTGCAGGTTTACTTTCATGCCGAGCTCGAAATTTTGCTCCGAGCCGGATGACATGATGCCGTGGAAGATGAATATGGTGTCGATTGTTCCGGCCGAGGAAAGGAGGGAAGAGAGGGACTCGGCATTGCAGAGATCAGCTTGGATGCATTGCGTGTTTTGGGGATGGGGGGAGGATGGAGCAGAGGGCGTGATGATATCGGTGAGGATGAGCTTGTTTTCTGGGGCAGTGGGATGGTTGGTGAGGAGATGGGTGGCGAGGAGTTGTCCGATGAAGCCTGAGGCGCCGGTTATGAGGATTGTGGGCATGGTGATGGTGATATATCCTCTGTTGAAAGTAATTCCAAAAAACAAGAATTTTGATTCTCTCTGAGCACAGAATCCACAGCTTTATAACCTATGAGTAGGAACCCCTTATTAGCATCAAGAATCAAAGAAGTCGCCAATTGCAAATCGAGACTCTGATAGATGGAAGAATTGACCCCGAAGCCGAAAGAAAAATGGGGGTTAATAATCGCTTTTCATATGATTGATTCTGTACATATGCTGTCTGCAAATCTACGCAACTTGTACAACTTTGCGGTTGAACTCTAGAGGGTCGGTAAGTACGGCATCTATATGTAAGATATTTCCAGACGGAAGGTGTTCCGACGAAAGTAAGACCGTCTCCAAGTTAGAGGTTTTAACCCCGCCTTTACCCCGCGCCGTGGGGGGCAACATGGTGGGGGTTATAATTGCTCTGAAATTTCTAAGGGGCATAGCCGACATTGATATATGTTCGTATATGCTTTATAAAGTAGCGAGCAAATGGAAATACATTGCCATGGAAGGGATAGAGAGGTAGAATGATGATTGGGTTAGGCTAGGCTGGGCTTGGTCACCATTCAAATTCTTACGGTTGTATATCAATCATATTGCATTTCGTGTCGGAAGAAACGATTTACAATTGGATCATTTAAATTTGCTTGTGCCATGATATTGATTTATCTACCTATTCAGTTGTCACTAGGTTGGACAATGAAAATATCCGGTTTTCGCTTCCTCAAACTTTAACCACGCAACATCCTTAATGGCTCAACAGAACTTGGTCTGGAAATCATCATTCATCTCTCTTGTTAAAATTTCCCCCTTTCAACTTATAAAACACTCATCCAAGCTCGTGGCTCCTTGATTCTTCTTTTTCCGTCAAACTTCTTTACAAATGCCTCAATCACCACCTACATTCTTTCCACAGGACTCAACCCCAAAATGCGCATACCATTGTAAAGCACCACTCTAGCCGCATCATAAAGAGCCATTCTAGCCTTCATGACTTCTCTCTCGCTACCCATAATTCTAAGGTGATCATAACTACTACTGAGGACGTGAGTCATCTTGAAGAGATATGTAAGAATGGTTGTTGGTTCTAGAGTCTTGACAGTATTTTGAACAACATCTGGATATTGGGAGAGTGTTCTGATGAGGTTTTGAGCGTGGACTTCAGTAAGGAGTGAAAGGTCTGCGGAGGCAATATCTTCGGGTGTAAGAGCTGCTTTACGGGTGATGGAACAAAGACGAGCATGGGCATATTGGAGGTATGGACCTGTGTCTCCTTCGAAAGATGTCATAGTTTCCATATTGAAAGTGTATCCGTTGACACTAAGAAAAATTAGCTCGAAACTCCAGATTAAGAAAAATGGAAGTAACAATAATCGATTTACTTACCGTTTACCACTCATGTCCTGTACCATGACAGAACTGATACCAAGGATATCAGATGTAGCTACTGGATCGGCAATCTGCTCATATTTGGCCTCGTTCTTCTGCATAACCTCATGCATCTTTTCGGCAACATCTCTCAAGATATCATCCAAGAATTTGACAGTACCACGACGAGTACTCATGCCATGAACCAATCCAAAGTTGATGTGTTGACACTTATCTCGGAGTTCCTTGTAGCCCAAAAGTTCAATAATCTTGAACAATTGTTGTAAATGTAACTCTTGATCAGTTGCGACAACGTAGATCATTTGATCAAAGTCATACTTTTCTTTTCGTTGTAACAATTCACTAATATCTCTAGTAAGATAGAGTGCTGTGCCATCCCTTCTTTTAACGATTGCTTTTCCAAGACCTTTGCCAACCTTTCCGGCCACGTGCTTGGTGAAATCGACAATCATAGCACCTTGCGACTCTTCGGCAATTTTCATTTCCTCCATTTTCTTTCCAGTCTCCTCCATTACTTCTGCCTTGACTTGAGATTCTCCGGAATAATCATCAAAATGAATGTTCAATCGTGCATAAGTCTCCCTGTATCTCTTGATACTGAGCTCACGGAATCTAGCCCATTGCGCAATTGCTTTCTCATCGTTCTCCGTCATTGCTTTAAAGTATCGACGAGCCTGTTCATCCAAACCTTCATTCTTGATATGCAATGCTTCATCTGTCTTTCCTTCTGCCTCTAATGCTGCCATCTTATCAGCCTCAGCCTTTACATCTGTATTGATTTTGACGTAAATTTGGAAGAGATGGTTGATAGGATCTGCTTTTAAAGCTTCTTCATCTCCGTATTTGTCAAATCCCAAAGCCAATAATCCGTATTGTTTGCCCCAATCTCCAAGATAGTTGACACGAGTCACATCCCATCCAACCGCTGCGTAAAGATTCGACAGGAAACCTCCAATGATTGTACTTCGAAGATGACCAGCATGGAAAGGCTTTGCGATATTTGGGGAAGAGAATTCAATAACTATTTTCTTTTGTCCTTTTGATGGGTCTTCAGGATCGACGAGACCGAGATATTTGTTTTGACCAAAGTTTGTCTTTTGTTGGATGATGGTAGGAATGAGAAGTTCGTTAAGTCTGTCGGCTTTGAAGAAGAATTGGAGATAGACACCATTGGTGGTAGGCTTATGAACGAGAGGTGATTCGGGAAACTATTAAACCCAATTTGTTAGTCACTCTCATGATATGATCTGATTGCGACGAGTATACCTTTGCCGCCCATTCTTCTGCAAGCTCGTTGGGCTTTTTGCCCTTGACTCGCAAAGCTGGCACAGGCAACACCAAGTCACCTTTGTCCAAAGTATTGGTCCATGCTAGCGCAGGGTAAACAATAGCGGAATCTACACCAGTAATCTCAGCCAAGTGAGAAGTAATGTGAGCTCTGTAGATATCGTTGATGTTGACATCCGGGTGACAATTAGGGAATTTGGGTAGATCCGAGACACTCAACGACTTAAGCTTCTCCGAAATGAAGTCTGAAGATGAGGTCGTCGTCGCCATCTTGTAAATTGTGGTTGAAAATGTGCGAAAAGAATTGAAGCTGTGGGGTTTCAATCGAGGGGTATTTTGGACTGAGGTGGAGATCAATTTCAGACAATGGTGTGAATTCTTGCGGAGGATAGAAAAGGTGAAGCTCATATGGTTGGAGACAGTATCAAAAATACCTTCTCCTCTTTGAGATTATGGTGAAGGGCGACGAGAGCGACGACGAAGAGAGAATTTAGTTATATTTTATGACTCTCGATTCTCGTTGGTGACTCAAAAAGGTACTGGTTAACTGACCAACCCACCCCTCAAAGGATTTTTCTGCTGGTTCAACAGGGTTCCAAGATTGCAAGGTTACTTCATTTTCTGGGCTTGCTTGATTTACCGCTTTTGTTGAAGCCTTGAAGCCTTGAAGCCTTGAAGCCTTGAAGCCTTGAAGCCTTGAAGCCTTGAAAGTAAGGCCATAAATTCAAATAATGTTCTAAATTCATTCTGGAAAATATTTCAAGCCATAAAATCACCACTCTTATCTCTTAAGCCACTTCGATTGTAATGGTAACGGTCACACCAGATTTTCCTCGAGATTCCAGTTTGGATAGGGAAAATGGTCAAGATTTGATTAACATCCTTCCGCTTTCGTCTCAGCTCGCCTTAAGAAAGCTTGGCTATCACCATCTTCACCATTCTCTCCCCACGCACTTTTTCGAGCGTTGTATACAAGTACTGAAGAGCTCTCGACGATGTGCCAATTCACAATATGACACTTTCAATTTTTTCATTCTTCAATTTCTTCAGTGAAGAATATACCATTTCAAAAGATCAAACATAGAAGTTCAAATCATGGATGTACTTCAAAGGAATGATAGTTCATTCCTATTATTTTCTAAGAACAATTGATGAAGTCATGATAATAATAATAATAAGCCCTTCCGTTTTCAACGCCATCCATATTCGAACAGTTAATCATATCACATCTGATCCAAAAGGCAAGTAACCTCCCCTTTCTTAATACACCATACCGAATCTTGTCCATTCCCAAACAAAAGACCAAGAGATAAGTATGGTATATACTCCTCTGAAAAGGATTGAAGATAATAACTCCAAGCAGGAAATCCAAACGCTATAACAATCATCAGAACCAGAACCCAAATTCCAAACCCATCAACTATGAATATTAAAAATCCCGCCATTACCCCGCACCTCTATACCACCTCATGTTGTGAGACTCTCCAGCATTTTCGTCTGTGCCGACCTCGTTCAATGGGCTGGAGTTGGAACATCTTGACCGTCATCTCGTAACATTCTAATGAAAGCACGTTCTTGAGAATCTAAACACATCTGTTAGTCAATTGTGGCCTCTAAAAGTGACAGAGGAATCCTTACTCGGACGAGAATAGTTAGGACCGGACTCTTCCACAGTAATCGAGCGTGTATCGACTTGTTCATCGCAAACGACTGCACCATCTGGGCCTGACTCGGGAGAATAATCCATTCTCATTAAACTGATTCTGAGGCGATAGCGACCAGGGGCGTGAATTGCAAGATCTGGGAAGAAGAAGTACGCTTGATCGCGCACACCTCTAGATCTAGTTTGAGCAATAGGATGCGCAGAGTCTGCGGCTTTCCCATCCATTTGCTCATATATGACTTGACCAGTGGCGTAATGGATGAGTGAAACACAAGTCCAGTAGCCGGCAAGATGTTCATAAAGATCGTGCTCACTACTGAGTTGAACAATTAGAGGAGGGTATAAGATTGATCCTGGGCGAACTCTCGCGGGAGGTTGAACTGCAATAGACAACATGTTGAAGGTAAGGTGAGGATTGGTAGGCGTTGGGTATGAGTGCTGATTAAAGAAGGTTCTCAGATGCCAGGAACTGAAAACTAAAAAGACAAGGAGTTGTGGGTGATCGAATGCGACTTCTTGTTGATGACTTATCGAAGCAGTGATGGCGGATGGCTGTTTGACTGGATGATAATTGGAAGTTTGGTGAATTTCGAAACGAAGACAGTGTGAAGAGAAGACTGATTGAGATGATGATGAGAATACTTCGAAAACATGGACGAAAGGACTCCTTTTATCTTTCTCCATTGCTCACACTCGGAGAAGAAAATACATGAGGCTGAGATATTTCATGAACATATCATGGATCAGATAGAATCTTCCATCCCGAGGTATCTCAAGAAGAGTCCATGCCGCCTCAATCGAATAGAGAACTATTCGCTTGTGCCCTTCGACCAGTCAGAGCCAATCTATTTTTCGATAATATCAGCTCTGACAGCATCGATGAGAGAAATATTACTTGATTTTCTGCGGGTAATTCCTCTGTGCGGCCTTTTTTGCTTTACTTCTTTTCCCCTCAGACTATTGTTCGGGGAATTCCAAGCAAGGGAAGCCGGTTCCACTGATACACACATTATTGTGGGCGTCTTAGATCTACCCAAGATTTGAACGTTGTATAGATCTCATGCAACGAAATGCAAGATTTGGTTTTATGCGGTATTCCCAAGGGAATGGTCCAGGACCCACGGTGGTAAGTCGCAAGCCATGCTTATCTCGGTAAGGTCCACTCGGCCACGCTAAGAGAAAACTACAGGGCCATCGGGACCCGGCAAGTCGTCACAACTGTCACATTCGGCTCGTCTTAGTGACAATTGAGGATTTAATGGCAATGAATTACAAGATACAAAATACCACCCTGGAAATTATGTACTTGGAGCCAATAAAGAGATGAGAGTAAAGATACCTAGTAAGTTATCTTTTGGAGTACTCGATCGAATCTTAGATTGAATGTTACATCAGAGGGAGCTTTCTTCTCTTTTAAATATTTCTTCCGTCTAAATCCTTGAAAGTATCTATCGACCTTGTAAGCATTTTCCTTTGAAGTCAATGGAGCAACTATGTCACACCTATTCTATTTGCTTTGTACCCAACTGAACTAATTGACTCTTTCAATCCAACTTCAGTATCAATCCATTATCTCTGCTATAGACCTGACCAACTTACACGAAATTTAGGTTCAACTGGGCTGTAGTACACTTCATACAATCTGATTTTAGGATAATCAATTGAATGGAATGGAAACTCTCTTTTAGTGAAACATCCATTGACACACGGGAAAAGGGTTATTTTCTCTCATCCCAACAATCTTTCTGTTAGGCAGTGTCAGCTCCTCTATCAAATCGGTTGCCATTTTGAGTATGGCGTGTTAGTGGCGCCACTTAAAGCCCTTTTTTCAAGGATATACGATCGATTTCGGTACCCTGTTATAGGTCTCGTGGGAATCTCAGCTATCAAGGGCTAGCAAGGGCTAGCAAGGGCTATCACAACATCATCTCAATTAAAAATGACCAATTTGTTCCAGTATCAAATAAATCTTCGTGAGGGGATTGAGAATGCTAAGGAAACTAACACTTCGAGAATTTTCTTGAAGCTTTCGAAGGATGTATAGTTGTTCATCGACATCTATAACCTTTCTATTTCGTGACCTACTCGCTGCTAGGCGGGGATTGGGGGCTAAAGGGTATCAGAACCTTCATAATCCGTACTCACCAATTATCCTACGTCACACGGCAATATTGAAGAGGATTAGCAGCAAGGGTGGAGATGCGTGGATAAAATGTGTTGAAATCATATCTACTTCGGGGAATGAAGTGAAAAGGGATTCACCCGATTTCTGGACCCATCTAGGCGCTGGCTGATTTCGAACAAGGATTCAATGAAGGTTCTTCCACTTTGGTGCAGAAACCGCTAGGATATCTCGCATGGTAGAAACATTTTTTTTCTCACCTGCATAGATCTGGTTTGAGATCTGGGTATCACGACATATTGCCGCTGAACTAGGGTTTTGGAGCCCCTCAAATTATTGTCGACAGCTGAACCTCTCACTAGGATTGAACCCCGCACTATCCACCATTGACATGGACAACCGGAATCATGGTATGAAAATCCGTATGTAATATTTTCAAACATGATGACTGAACTGTACATTACTCGCTCAATGAAGCGTCAATTGATCAAGATAATTTAGGCATTTATTCTTCACATTCTACTTTACTGAATACCCTTAATACGGAATGGTTGGGATAAGTATAGTTACGGGTTTGGGGGTTAAAATGTTTAGAGGGGTAACAGTCGGCGCAGTCGCAGGTCGTGATTACCTTTTCAACCCCATCATGAGTTCTTTCTTCGATGGAATAACCATGACCATCAAATTTCCGATCAATCGTTTTTAAAGACCTCTTTCTTATTATTTCTTCTTTTCTAATTTCCATTGAATCATTTATTTCCCTCGTTCTCTATGGCATCCCTAGACTGCCATCTACCACGTATCACGAACCTTACCTCAAAAACTGTTCGACTTCTCTTCCGCGTTCAGATCGTAAGACTTTGAACAATACAAACGAGTCATTCTCAATCTTCAGAAAGTTCACGGACCGACAAGAAGAACACATAGCTAGGTATTTATCACATTTGCATCGTCATATATCCTTCCTGCAGCTGCGAGGTCTTGCAGTCATGCCGTAGTATCACAGACATCGTCTGATATCCTTCTCTATAGCATTTTCGAGACTCAAGCATAGTTCAAGCCTCGATTCATGTATACTGTGGGAGAGGATACCATACTCCGAATCATTCTTCCATCTATTATCGCGTGTGTAGCAATTATTTTGGCGTATTCGGCTTTGAACCTTTTCTACAAACATCAATTCGGAAGCCAACGTCGCGATTCATCACCACATACCTTATGAAGGCGACAGTAAAAGGGTTCACGGTTCTAATCATTATGCTTGGGGCCACCTGTCTTTGTCTCCTCGCAATAATTTTCTACATGAGCTTCATGAAAATATACAGGCGTCGGATATCGATCGCGGGCGTAATCCGTGAAAATTCTATGGCATGGCGTACCAAGGTGTAAGAATGCTCGCCTCCATGTGTTCCCGTTTTGAACACATTCGGAGGAGCTACTGAGAAACACTCTACCGATTCCTGCCGACAAGTTTCTTTCACGGTCCTTTTCTGGATGGCAAACGATATTTCTCATGTTAGCCAGTGCAATTGGCTGAAGAATAGCGTGGCTTCTCCGATCTGGTGGCAGATCCTTTCAGATCTTTGGCACCACAAACTCGATCTCTCATGGTCAACACGCCGAATGATCGGGCACTCATCAATCAGCACCCATATTCTGGACAAGTATCATATTGGGACTGTTCAGTAATCAATCCAATTGGCAGTAGCGTACCGCTCCTGTCATGTTAGAGTAGAGTGTTCTACTGAGGGGTAATACCAAGAATCCTTTGTTATTGCGCGGTTTATTGAGATTGCGATCGACCCTTAGATAGCTCACTGCATAGAATACGAAAGTTTTTCTGCGAAATCACCTGAAAAAATTCTTCATTACAGGGTTATCACCTTCCTTGTGGTGATTCTTGACCGCTATCTGATGCCTGATTCCACTCAATTCCATGCACACTGACAGGATCGCCAATTTAGGAAGGCCGTTATATGGTCCACAACCTCATTCTCTCGAATATGGCGATCCTCCTGACACCCAATCTAGATTTAGATCTCCGAATCTCAAGCCGTGTGAAGTACACATCTCATCTTGTCTTTTTCAACCCCCAGAGATCTCTCCACTTAGATTGACGGGATGCGCTATCGTGAAACAAGTCTCAATTTTCTTCAGATCAACGTTGCATACAGATATCTTCACAAAGTGGAAAGAAACCACAGAACAGTCAAAGCTGCAGATAATCGTCATGTTCATATGATTACTTCTTGCACATATTTTCCTAGTGTCTTTTAATCGAACAAGGCGAACCCCTGAAAAGTTTCGACAGCTCGATAAAGTATTAATGTTGAAATTTATTTTTTTGGCCCGGTAGTGAGGTGCTACGAAAAACATCGGATAACAAAATCTAGACTGGTGGATCAGCAGACCCTTCGAGGTTCTGGGTCCGGGCCACTTTTCCCCGGTGAACAGACTCCCGAGTGCCTTGTCCCACGGCAATTGGCTTGTCGCTAGAGTGGTGCTGATGAGGTAGGTAATTATATACGTCATTTTTTGACAAGATGATCATCTTGACATAAGGCGATTAGGGGTATTGTTCTTTCTTTTGTTTGATTGCGATACGTTGGTGAGATATTGGCTGGTTGAGATTGGCCGGATGTAATGTGTTGTAGTGGTTGAGATCGTACCCGTGATTGTTGATGTAAGAGGCTCTGTCTTTTACCCATGAACCGATGTTGAAGTTTCTTGGATAGAAGAGATTCGTCTCTGCTTTTCTTACTCGGAGTTCGATACAAGAAGGAATAATCCGTTCTCAAAGTATTTTTTGCTTGCTGGGTGCTGCAAATCAACCCTTGAATATCATAAAGTTAGACTTTTCAACAAAAACTATCTCGGGCCTCTCCTTCTCCTCTCTTCAGTGCGTGTATCTCACAGCATGTACCTCAAAATACTAAAGTGACAATGTCATAAATCTTTTCATTATGCTTCGATTTATAGCATTCTGGGTATATATACCTCTCTACCCAATATATCTGTTGAGTGCTCAGAGTTATCTCTGCCGAAAACGAGGGGCTTTGTCAACGAGACGATCGAATGAACGGTTAGAGAAGAGTGATTGTTCAAAACAGCCTAACGTATACATCACAACCCAAGAGACAGACAGATACGAGAGATGAAACAATGGAATATCACGCCAAGTGAACAAATGTGTCTGGGACTAAATCGATAACGGTCAGTAAGGGCGATCTGGACATTTGAAGCATTTCAAGCAACTTCTTATTTTACGGTCAGATAGATGGGCAACTTAGACTGAATTGGCTTGCGATGGTGTCGTATGGTGGGTATTCCATGGGACTTCCTTATATGGGTTATGGTCTGAGATTTTTCGTAGGTCCATTCATAGGTGAATTGCCAATATTAAATGTATTGGCTCATGTGGAAAGAAATCTATTAATGATCCGGACTCCAGACGAGTTCTAAGTCGGGAGGGGAAATGTTACTTGGTGGAAACTTGGTTGTGAACAGAGAGAGAATCATCCTACAGTATCAGCATAATAGATGATAGATTGACAAGCTGTTTTCATTTTGGTTTGGTCCCATGAGACTCGTGGATAAGAATTTGAAGATGCTCCATCGATTTACATAGGTTTGAAAGTGCTAGGCCCTCATGTTACTAACTATAATCACTATACGGACGATGCATCCCATCTAATCTCTTGTCTATGATTTTATCTTTGTACTTTCATCTCTATAGCATACGACTGAATCGTCAACACCCACATAATCCGTTAAAAGCCTCAAATTTCTTGATCAGAAATCTCACGATGTCAATTGACATAGATCATCTACCGACACCACAGAGTCCTCATCCCAAGCAAAACACCCCGCGAAGCCGTAACACAAAGATACCTCAAAAACAGGGTCCCGATCAGATAACACGGGATAGGCATAAGTACCGCAAGGGATTATCCGACGAAGCGACGGGCCGCACCGGCGTTTTGAGGAAGCGCCGTGTCATGTGGGCGGATTATTGATGGAGAGTGAGAAAGCTTGTTTGGAGGAAGCGTCGTGTCACGTGGGCGGATTATTGATGGAGAGTGAGAAAGCTTGTTTGACGGGATGCGATATGTGTGTATTACATGAACTGAGGGGTATCAAAGAAGATGGGCGAGGAAAGATATGAAAAGATATGGGTGAGTGAGAGAAATCAAAAAGGTATGGAAATGAAAAGAAATTAATTACACGATATTGGTTTTCACGAGTACCGGATGGGATATCGGGTATCCTACCTATCGGGTAGGTATTCAGGCTATATATCTCGGGTGACCTTTATATAAGTACCTAGGTAGGTACATACCTATGCATATGAGCGAGTACCTACATGCCTTGCAAATACCTAGATTTCTCTGCGCGAGCCGTCTAATGTGCCTCCTCCATATCCATCTAAACCCCCAATATCACGAAAACAACCGCGTAGACCCTTACACCATAGCCCCCAAATCGTTACTATGAGCACCAATTCCGATCTTCTGGTTAAAGTTTGAATCTATACCCGACATCCAGATCCATGGCGTGGGAATCTCGAACATTTTGTGTAGTGCGATCAGGAAGATAGTTCCGAAGAATGGGCTGATGTCAGTTAACTAGAAAGGGAGGATGGGCGGTATGGTTCTGGATCGGCAATTCTAGAATGCTGGGATTTGGGGGAGCATGTCTGAGGTGGGAGGGGATGAGATGGATGGATGTTAGGTTATTCTTGGATTGTGTGAGATTGATGGATTAGATTAATTTGAGACGGGATGGGAGTCCTAGTCCTCTTTGGGTAGGTTTCCAGGGTAGACAAATTGTAATATTATATTATTTTTAACAGGGGAAGAAAACAGGAGAAGAAAAGCCCAATGTCTCGAGGCAGACAGATCTCATTCTCCGGAATCACTATCCAAGCCTCTAATTCACCGTCGTACAAATACGCATGCCGGTGGGAAGATGTGCCGATATTATACGCACCTACCTATGCTGAGAAATATTAAGGTAATTACCGTAAAGCATATACATATATGCATGGTTGATATTCTTCGAGGGACAGCATACTGTTGTACACCTCTACGTCATGACGTTTTTCACGCCCTGTATGTAGATAGGTTTCACACCCAGGATGAAATCCGGAGTGTAAGTAACCATCGCCATGAATCAAGCATCTCACATATAACATCTGCAGGAAGAAAAGAGATTCTTCCCCGGTGAGATCGGATCGGAGACAGGATGACAGTGCTTGACTTTGATGCATGGATTTCGTGTCTGCCAATTATGTAGTTCGTCTGTGGAGGAACCAAAGAAGCGGGTAGATTGTGCTAGATGCCAGATTACTGTGTGACATAAACCCCATGGGAAGAAGGCTTTTCGAGGAACGAGACAGTCGAAAGGGTCCATCTAGAAATTATGCTTGAGTACGTTGTGTATTTGTGCGCATGTTTACCTTTCATATGCCCTGAATAGAACGAGCTAGATGATCAGTAAACAGGCCAGAAATAAGAAACTTGTCTTCACTTCTACCGCCCGCCGTTACTCCCAGAAAACCTTTTGTTGTATTGCCCTTTTCCCCGACGTTTAATTGGTATATCTTTTGTATCTGTATCCCCTCTTCATCAAATTCGCACGGACAACATGGCGAAATAGAGCGCAGCATACACAAAAGTGCAACGTCGTACTAATTTGGCCGAAGAAATACAGTTTCGTTAATCTAAATCAATTTATAAAGATTCCCAATCCCAGGTTCCAGTAAAATTCCGAGTTTTGGAAAACGGCGGTCAAGGATATGATGCTCTTGAGAAGTATAAAGTATGAGATCGGTGGCTTGAACGCAATGTATTGGAAGGCTGAACGGTCGCGTGGTACGGCGGGTCGAGATCTGGCATCGGACGCCATGTTGTTTTTCGTGCGAGATGGATGCGAGATGGTGGAGGGGGAGATGCAGAGACTTGAGCTTATACGGTGAGACGTTTCACACCTCAAAGCTTTTCTTCGGGGGTGTTAGGAGGTGGAAAGTTGTAACACGAAAGAAGCGAGATGGTGTTGGTTGTGAGGTTGTACTGGGGATTTTTCGTCGAGGCACACTCACCAGTATAGCTTCGACGGAGAGGAAAGGGGCTTTTGTTTCGGTTACTCGTAGTTGGGATTTTTCCGGTCGGAGTGGAGATTTGGTGACAGGTGAAATCGGTGCGAGATGAGATGTACTTGGATCATGAGATGAGATGAGACCGTGTGATTTTGAACGGAGATGGAGATGTAGATTGATAAAGAAAAAGAAGCCTGAGTGAGATGCGACTTAGATTTGTGAAACTGTTGTGTACTCAGCCTTTCGGATACAAAATGTAGAGCTATGAGAGATTCTTGCAAAAGTAAAGAGTCGAGACTTGGTTCAATTTGACTTTTAAATAAGCAAGTATTCAAATATCTTGTTATCGCGATTTGTTTCGCACTCTATTGCTAAATCACAAATAACTTGGTAGGTGGCTGGAGAACTTGGAAACAAAAAGCACAAGATGAGGTCTTGACGCAAGTGGCTTGTCGACATGTCGCACAGCATATATAAGTCTGAGATGGGATGTGATAAGTCGTATGATATTTGTTTCTCTTGATTCCCACCCGAAGATTGAACCGCCTTCAGGTTTCGAAGTATGATAGAGGTGAAGACTCGGAACCGGTTGAAAGGAAGAAAATTCGTTGTGTTGAAGTGGAAATGAGTGTGAAAGTAGATGCTCCCCGTGCCAATACCGGTACGTGCATTCTTTCTTCTCGGTATGATGGTTGGCAGAGACTAGAGAAAGATTCATTCCGTTCATGTCCAAAAACCGTGCTCTTGACCAGACTGACTTCTCGATAGTTGTAATGCAGATGACAATTAAGGGGGAACGAACAATATATTGACTCTATCCCATTTCGTACACATAGCCGGTGACTTTGCGAAAAAGAACTCTGTTGCTGGAGGAACTTGTGGTTCTCGGTAGCGAAAGAGTATTTTGCGAAAAAATCATCTCAACCGACCTCCCTCATTCAGCACACCGCTTTAAAGGGGTATCTGATCTTGCAAACCGATATAGGAACCATATTCATTATCCTCATTTTCGCTAGAGCAAAAAACGGCGATATCCAAAAGAAGGGGGCTGCTTCGTAACCCCCTTCCAATCTTGTCAAATGAGTGAAGCATCTTGAAGTATCATGCAAAAGTTGCAAGATAAATTTCGTAATGTAAGCATTGCGAAAGATTGTCCATCGTTCCCCTTTCCGGAGAAAGAAAATGATAGTGTCACAACCGAGAGATAATTCCGGAAGCATAGATGAATAATAAAATCATGGCGTGTGGATGCTATGATGTCTTTCTACCTTACTAGCTCTGCTTAGTTGGCTAGCGACCCATTTTTTGAGTTTGACTGAGCTGAGCTGGATAGAATTTTTCCGTAGGAATTTGTGTCTGTATATCGTCATGCTATCTTGGGCGTATATCAATTGTTGATGATAGTCAATATTTCTTATTCCTCTAGGCGCAGCAAGGCTGTTTTGTCGCGAGTTAAGGAAGGCGCCAATATTTCTAACATCTTCCGACAGGCGAAGCTAGACGATAGAGAAAATAGACGCTGAATTTGCGGATTACCACAGGTAACATTGATCCCACGACGGCGTCAAAAGTCACGATACCCACACGAGTAACGATACTTTTTCTCGAGGACAGCCAAGATCACTGTTCGCATTGAGGAAGCTTATCCTGAGTGATCATATGCCTTGATTTTGCTTTGATTCAGAAATTTGTAATTTCGACCCCGTCCGGGGTATCCGAGAAAAGCAACCAGAATTGATAATTTCTCCATACTCTCTCCACAAACTGAATTTTGCGGAGTTCTGAGATTCTCCCAAGTTAGTAAGAATTGAACTCCAGTCTACAGCCTCCAGCGAGCGGAGCTGTTCTTATTTGCCAACGCGTATACATTGATACCTCGGATGACCCCGAGCAAAATCATGCGTAAACCCCATCTTACCAACCACCCTTCTCCACAACAACTATCATCATCCTTGTTGCTTCGTGTTTGCAGATTGAAATGTGATTTGCCTTAGCTGCCCCATGCCGGTAGATCCAGACTCCTGGGTGATGATCAATTCCTCAAAGGAAGCTTAGTCTAATCAAGCTTAAGTTGAACTGGCAATTGCTGTTGCATCAGGCAGAAAATATCCAGCATTGAAGCCAAATGACATATGATCAAGCAAGTAATTGCAAGAAATTTCGGATTTGTACTAAGAAAAAGGTATGATTTCGGTGAAACCATTAACCCCGTGGGCAAGAGTACCTGGTATATGCGACCCCGCGGGGATTATTGACACTAAAATCCACATCAACTAATCACAACCCCTGAATAATATCGGCAACAATAAAACTAAATCTCAAAGCTTGCTCAACAATCTCAAGACTAAACAATGGGGAACCGCCCAACTATTCCAAATAAAGTTGGTCTAGAATCTGCTTCTCCATTTTCCCCATTCTCTCCATTGTAAATGGTGGAATTACTCTCCCTGCTTCAAGTGTCAAAATGATAACAAAGTATTCGCACGAATGAGCTGCGAATCCAATTCTCATCCAACAAAAATATGTTGCCGCTCATAGATTCCACAATAGCCAACTTGGCAAGTACATAAGATACATTGATACCTCTCCCCAAATGAATCTCATTCTCTCTCCCTCATCGGCCTCTCGTCGAACAATAAAATACCAACTTTGTCAAGATTTGCTGCGAACAGCAAAACCGCCAATATGCCGTCCGCTTTCTTCAAAAATTACCGCGTCTATCTTCTGACGGCCGTGGCTTACATGGGATCGTTACTTTTCGGTAAGTTATCCCTTCTTTCTGGATAATATCCCCTGATAAATCCTTTCCGCGTCGGCTCAATGATTTTAAACTTTTGTGCCATAACGCCAAGACCAATCAAGATGATGGAACATGACTGACATATGATGGCTTATGCAGGTTACGATACCGGTGTCATGGGATCGGTATTGGCTCTCGCAAGTTTCAGAGAAGATTTCGGATTACCGCCTGATTCGAAGGGATTTGGTGGATCCAAAAATGCACAGGTTTCTTCGAATGTTGTCTCTTTACTTACGGCTGGTTGTTTCTTCGGCTCCATCGCTGCCGCTTTCTGCAATGATCGATTTGGAAGAAAACGCTCTCTCATGGGATTCAGCTTAGTTTTCTTGATTGGCGCCGCTGTTCAAACTAGTGCTAGCCATAGTATTGGACAAATCTATGCTGGCCGTGTTATTGCTGGTTTGGGAGTTGGTGGAATGTCCTCCATTACTCCTGTTTTCGTTGCAGAAAATGCTCCTCCCGCTATTAGAGGTCGAATCACCGGAATGTTCCAAGAGTTCTTGGTACTTGGTTCTACCTTTGCTTACTGGTTGAATTACGGTGTTGCATTGCACATCCCTAAATCTACTAAGCAATGGAGAATTCCAGTCGCTATTCAACTCATCCCAGGTGGATTCCTCTTAATCGGTCTATTTTTCTTGAAGGAATCCCCAAGATGGCTTGCTAAGCAAGGTCGATATGAGGAAGCCACTGCTTCCATGGCTTGGACTAGATGCACTACACCTGAAGATGAAGAAATCATGCAAGAAATCGCCGAGATTCGTGCATCCATTGAGGAGGAAATGGCTGCAACTGAAGGACTCACCTGGAAAGAGTGTCTCGCACCAGCCAACAGATTCAGATTCTTTTCAGCTTTCTGCCTCATGTTCTGGCAACAATTTTCCGGAACCAATTCTATCGGATACTACGCACCGCAAATCTTCCAAACTATTGGTATCTCAGCTGCTAACACCGCTTTGTTTGCAACCGGTATCTATGGTACCGTGAAGGTCATCACCACTGGTATCTTCTTGCTCACTGGTATTGATACTTTGGGTCGTCGCAAGTCTCTCATCTTCGGTGCCGCATGGATGATGGCCATGATGTTCATTCTCTCAGCTGTTCTCGTCACCCATCCACCTGATACCAAAGCTACCACTGTCGCACCAGCATCAATTGCCATGGTTGTAATGATCTACCTTTTCGTCATCGGTTATTCCGCATCCTGGGGACCTATTCCATGGGTCTATGTTTCCGAGATCTTCCCCACTCGTCTCCGTTCTTACGGTGTTGGTCTCGCTGCTTCTACTCAATGGTTGTGCAACTTTTCCATTACCGAGATTACCCCAATTGCCGTTTCAAACATTGGATGGAGAACATTTTTGATGTTCGGCTTCTTCTGTTTTGGAATGAGTGTATGGTCATTCTTCATCATTAAGGAGACGAAAGGAAAGACATTGGAAGAGTTAGATATCCTCTTCGGATCTGTCAACGCCGATCGAAGAGCTCAGGATGTAGAGGCAGTGCTCCACTCAAAGAAGGACATTGTTCATCATGAGGGTGACGAGTCAGTAGGAAGCAAGGCTGGCACTATTAGGGTCGAGGACAGTCCTGAGAAGACTACCTAGAAGGGATAATGATTTGGTTATGTTTATGATAGATGTTATATATAGGCTCCGACGTCTGCTTGCCTTAAACTTTGGCCGCAGTACTGTCGATGAGACTTTGATAGATGAATGAACGGCATATTAATGATAATAAAATATATTCTTCGAAAATACTGAGTGTATGGCTTTATCTCTGTGATGTATCTGAGCAACGGCCTAGGAACGAGCGATTTGTAGCGACTATAAAATAAGCTGAGGTAGATTTTGACTGGCCCTCTTTTTCGACTTTGCAACTGCAATAAGTTCTTAACTAAGCCACGAAAGAGGACAATTTGAAATGTTCAAATGTAGTACTTCAACAAGAGCATCCCCAACATGTATCCATAGATACCTATTGACTCAATTTTCCTCATAACACCTTCAATGCCTCGATTATCAAAATTTCTGAAAAACTTAATTCAATCAAAATCTCTATCTTCCTGGAACCTAGTGATGGAAAAGTATTGAGAAGAGGTGCTACTGGAAAACATTCATGTTATCAGTCATAGTCTGCAGTGACACTCCATTACCCCCGCTTCAAATCCATTTTTCCCCCATTGAATAGAATTAACTATGAGAAGTGGAAAAGCGAATAGCAAAAGTCACATTTGAAATTTATTTACTATTCATGAAACCGTCATGATCGTTCATCATCACTTCTCATTTTTTAAAGAATTGGTTCAAGACTGACCATGAAGAATGAATACAGGTGAATAAAACAAAGTTCACCGCACAGTAAGCTGTCAAAAATAGACCATCTCTCGAATTTCAAGAGTTGAAGTAAATCTCTTCCAAATTGAGAGCTTTGGTGGCCTAGGCTAGGCATTTTAAGATCAGCCCATATTTGAACTACCTGTGTAGGTATGTAAACGGATCCATCTATCGGCTTTGATATTTGGGGTTGAATAGGTACTTTTTGGGGAAGGCCTATCAGTTACGGTCTCTATCATGTGAAGGAGAATATGTAGATGTGTGTGTCTAAGACCTACGAATTGCGTTTCTTGAATTTATTACCCCCTCTTCCTTTTTCTCGTCTGTAGAATATTTGATGTGATGATTAGTTCCATCTAGCGAAATCAACTCAAAGTAAGATATCGATTTTTTATGCAGACCCAGTCGCCATTCCTGTGTACTTGGATTATTTGAACACAGTTGTCTTTTCACAAAATTGAGCTGGCAGGAGCTGTGTTGTACATATAGCGAAAAATTACGATTTCAATGGAATGGTCTCTATTTTGCTGCAAAATTACGAATCACTAATACTGCAAACATGGCCCTCTATCTCCGATTTTTGCGTTACTCGTATCCTACTCCTCCAGTTCGTTTTCAAAATGAGATCATATATGTTCAAAGACTGAGCACGAGAGCGTTGGCAAAAGATTGAAAGATATGTGTACTTCGAGGCTGGAAGTTCATTCATCTATATTTGATATTATTGTGTGAAAATCATTGTCATACTGACATGTTAAATTTGGAAGCGGAATCTAACATGAAGTTCCTTCTCGCTTTGGGCCAGTATCACCATTAGTTTATGTTCGACACCGCCGTATGAACATTCTTCACTATAAATTACTCTTTATAATCTTACAATGATTATGATGAATGAGGCGAGCATTATTCCCACGCATTTTTGAAATTCCATATGCAAGCTTGTGGTCGACAGCACAGAATGACATGTATCCAACCCCTTTATTCACGCACGAACAATATCGTCATCTATAGATCATCTGTAGATAAACTTTCCACGTAAATAAAATCAATACATATACAGACCTTCCACAACTATTTATTATAAGATTCACACGTTCACCGCCTTGGGCTCTTCCAGATCTAGAAATATACCAACAAATAAAATTCTCGTATTCTGCCTCGAAGGATTATAACCTCACTTGGTACTACGTACAATAATTTTTTGACAGTGGAGTCAGCTTATATTTCCAACACTGCGCCATCGCTTGATGAAAGGAGTTTGTTTCATGTTGGACAAGGACAAATCATATTTCTTTATTTCAAATATGCTGGTATGTGAGTGAGAAATTGTGTTACATCACCAACAAACATCTATTTTCACAATCCCATGATATTAGCGAAGACCCACTTTGGGGGTCATATTATGGGTATTCATCGTGATGTGATTATTGTTTCGTTGTTATTATTGGTTTATTTGTATTTAAGCACTGGACTGTGGAGGAAATGCCAGTGAAAATCCTCTATAGAATAAATGAATTATCAGACCAAAATTCACATCTAGCCAAGCATCCTGGCTCTTTGCAAACGCCATCCATCAAGCCAAGATCATAATATACCTCTAAATGATCCTACTACCACTCTGTAGATTCACAATAGAATATTCTTCGATATAAAAGTCCGAATGAACGAATCAACATCAGGAACAAATTTGTCATACCCTCCATCCCCTTCTTTGACATCGGCACTTACCCAAGCCAACCTCGGAGATACCTATATCAAATCTCCTTGAGTTCCCTCCGAGCTAAAATTAACGGATCTGAAATTCCCTCTCTCGGGTAATTCGCGTTGTGCAATTGGTCCAGAGGATTCCGTTTAGTAATTCATAGAGAACCAATACCCATATTCACATACAAGTCGTTGAATCCATCATCCTGACTACCATGAAATATCTCGATTCTGACACATCGTGGAGAGATCGCGGCTCATTCACTTGAAGATAGCGTGTGAAAAACGCCTAATGCCAATCTCCATTGTGTACTTAAGTCTTCGATCGAACCTCGACTTGAAAATTTCCTCTATCCTTCAACAACCTCAAGCACATTCCTTTTGATAAGTGTCTCTCCTCCTCTTTGATTTAGATCGATCTGTTCATCTTCGTACCTTTTGTACATCACTTTCCTTCATACAAACATACACTCCTTTAGTACAGCAGCGCTTTACTACCTTTCAACATGCATTCTCTTGCAGTTTCGCTCCTCTGCACTTTTTCATGTTTGGCCTCAATGACTAGTGGTTACAAATTGGTCCATAATTACGACCATACCAACTGGTTTACTTCCTTCGTCTATGAGAATGTTAGTATTTCTAAAACTATTTTCGATCTAAGAATGGCCACTAACTCACATATAGCTCCCAGACCCAACCAATGGCAACGTCAACTATGTCTCTCTTGCTGATGCTCAGAAGCTTGGTTTGACCAAGGTCATTGGTAATCAAGTTTACATGGGTGTTGACAATACTACTGTTCTCTCCGACAAAGTCAATGGAAAGCGCAATAGCATTTGGGTTGAATCTGTTCACGAGTTTACTCATGGTATTCTTATTGGTGACTTCGCACACATGCCCGGTAGCGATTGTGGAACCTGGCCTGGTTTGTAAGTGCTAACTCGTCCACCACTTCCCCATGAGAATTAGCCGCTAACAGATTCGCTAGCTGGACAATCAGAAATGGTAACGGTCCTTATGGTGAAATCGATATCCTCGAAGGATCCAACGACATCACCCAAGCCTTCATTTCTCTCCACACCGAGAACGCCTGCACCTTCAATTCTCCCAAGTCTGCCGAGCTCGGAACTGTCAACAACGGTAACACCGACTGTCAATTATCTAACGGCGCAGGATGTTCTGTTGAATCGACTGCCAACTCCTACGGTACCCCTTTCAACAAGAATGGCGGCGGTATTTATGCTATGCAATGGACATCTAACTTCATCCGAGTCTGGTTTTTCGCACGTAGCAAGATCCCTGCCGATATCACCGCTGGTACACCAGACCCAACAAAGTGGGGAACACCTACTGCAAACTTCGATAGCGCGAATGGTGGTTGTGATATCGATGCTAATTTCCCTGCTCAGACAGTCGTAAGTGTTATTCTTTTATTTCTGCTTTTCAATGCCCACTGCCTCAATCCTTCTCATCATCCCCAACTCTAACGCTCCCTATTCATCTCTGTTCCCACACGACTAACTCTCACCCCAGTACTTCGACACCACTTTCTGCGGCGCAGGAGCTGGCGGCCAAGCCTGGTCCGACTGGTCTGACTGCCCCGCAAAGACCGGTTACTCCACCTGTCAAGAATATGTCGCCAAGGTTCCCCACGCCTTCGACGATGCATATTGGCTTGTCAACTCCGTCAAGATCTACCAATAGATTTGACTATTCTTTCATTTCTTCTTCCTCCTTGCTTGTCTACTTGCATTCATTTCCGTCTTCGTCCTATAGATCACGCGACCCTCCAATTTTAGGATTTTTATCATACTGGTACTGGTTATGGGTATGATATGTATAAACAAGATAAAACGGATAAGATGTATAAAAGAAAGATGGGAGTCGAGGATTTCTTTTCATTCAAAAAAAAGCTGTGATTTTTAATGCATCGCATTGCACGGATTTGGGATGGGTTTATGGTGTTATTATGTTCATAAGGGAGGGCGGTTTGCTTTCTACTTCTGTAGCTTCAAAGATGTGTTCTTTTTGATTGCATTGTGGAGGTTGGTTGATAGTTAATTGTATTCTGCTTCCCGCAATTTATACTGCCAGAATTTGATTGTGATACAACGCGATGTGATGGTGCCGTGCATGATTCTTGATCTTTTGGGATTCAAATTAGGCCAATATTGAAATTTCAGTAAGATCATATAGCTTCAACGCATTATCACAAGATTGCAAAGAGCTCACGATTCGGATACCAGTAGGTATTTTAGCTTTCTACTTCCCTCGCACTTGCAAGGGAAGAAGTCAATATGTGCACTTGCTGTACAAAGAACCATTTATTGCATCCATTCAATAATTAATCTACCGAGTATTTGAATATTCTATTGGTCGTCCTCTACTTTCACATCATGCTTTTCCAGTTGATCCAATTATATCCATTTGGTGTTCAATCAATTCCTGGATCAAAGTAGTTCCCGTCTCCATAAGTTCTGTTAAAGGAACTTTCCCTGTATTTTCCGCTACATATTTATTGTACGTGTTTAAAACCAAATCGTTTAGATTGCACCTTGTCATACCCCCCTTGATACAGCCTCTCATTGTATCATCCGGGAATGTATTCGTGCCGTGAAGAACTAACCTTACTCGGCCATTTGTAGCTTTTCTTATGCTCTCGAGTCTGAGAACCAATTAGCTTACAGTAATACCGCTGACAACGCATTTCAAAGAACTATCTGGCACATACCTATCAAAGTCCAGCTTAATATTTTCCACTCCACCGTAGTTCCCGTGCACATTTCCAAAGGCTGGCGCCAAGAAATCTACTCCTGTTTCTACAAATCCGAGCGCCTCTTCAGGAGTTGTCAATAACCCCTCCAAATCCCCCGTGTCCTTCACACCATCCTCGCCCCCATTAATCCTACCACACTCAGCCTCAACAGCTATGCCTTTTTCTCGTAATATTTTTGTCAATTTAGTTGTTTTGGCTAGATTCTCTTCTTTGTCGTAATGCGACATATCGACCATTATACTATCGAAGAGTCCCATGTCTGCAGCGGCAAGAATTTCATCTTCAGATTGCGCATGGTCCATGTGTAGAACTATGGGGACCGTGGCGGTGCGACAGGCGGCGGCTGCGAGGTGGATTAGGAGGGGTGAGTAGTGGAGGGACCAGGGGAAAAGAAGGATTTGTGCGGGGGAACGTTTGCGTTCTGCGGCTCTGACGACGGCGGTTATAGTTTCGAGATTGTACTGGAGATAAGACATGAGCTGTTTGTGTTTTGAGGGGGATTGAGGAGTGGACTGTACTCACGGAAACTACTCCTACAACGCCATATCCGCCATCCTCTGCTGCTTGAAGCATGCGGATTGCTTTGTTATCCTGCATTGATTTTGCCATTATACAAGCTCTTGTCTGAGAAATGAGTATGAGAGAGGCTAAAGCTATGCAACTGAAAACAAAAGCAATGCAATATGGAAGAATACTTAGGATGTAGCTACATTATCAATTGAGATTGTCCTTCTGGTACAACATAAATGATATGACGACGATTGAACGAACAGTGGAGTTTCTTCGGTGGGGCTTATCCCGAGCCGTTCCGATATGGTGGGGGTATTCATACCCCGCGAAAGTAAAAGCATTCGGAATACCTTCCTATTTATTGACTTGACAAGAAGTATGAAGCCTCATGAGGTTGAAGACTGCAAACACCTACCTATATGTTGCTCCTTTTTTAAGGATGGGAAATGTAAGACGAATTGAAGTATCTCGGATATGCGAGGTGCATGTGAGCAGTACCATCTTCAACTATCTTGCCCTACTTTGAGTAGAAGTCATGCTAATTGAGGTGCTTATCTTGTCTGGAGTAGCCATGCTCCAACAGCTTCAGGATGCTTGACTGTAGAACCTCCCGTATTCTAATCTGCCGACATTTCCTGCGGTGGTTAAAAGTGACGGGCGGAAAACACACAAGGAAGAGATACGAAAATTACTATAGAGAGTCTGATCATAATCATCTGCCGGCAAGAGAATGAACGATCGGTTTATATGACATCTGAGGGTGTCTTTATTCGCCAATGAGTCTGATGTCCGCACAGATGAAGCCTTCAATATACCACCAGATGAGAGCTGGTAGCAATTTACGAAGTATGGATCATGACTCGCCTTGGATTTCGAGTGCAAAGCAGGAAAAAGTAAATGTAGTATGGCGTCAGTTTTTCGAAACTCATCATTGTGGAGTTTGGTAGTGAATCAGATGCAGATCTGCAGATATGCTGTAGGGAAAACCCAGAAACCTTTTGAGAGACAAAGATATGAAGACAGACGATCTGTGCTCGATCGACATAGCTGCGATTTCGTACGCACCTATATTTCCTGATCTGCCATTGAACGTGTAAATTCTGCCACGATTATACCGCAGCCCCATTAGTCTGGTCCAAAGTGCCTCTATGTGTAGTCTATGCCTCTATGGTGAGCCAGATTGAGACTTAGGTGGGATGACCCTCTGGTAGATCCTAGAGGCTGGTAGGTGATTTGGAAGCATTTTGTCGTTGAACATGTGGAAATGACAGAGGAAGAATAGTACAAGAAATGTATATCAAATATGGTACATCGTTGTTTGAAGCTGGCGAGATATTGTGCACAAGCACGACGGAGCAGGAGGCAGAAGAGAGAGAAGAAGAAACTTGAGTCCAGAAGAAACAGGCGGTATTCGCCTCGATGGCTCCGATGCCAACATTTCCAAAGATCGTCATGTTGACGTGTGAGTATAAGCTCGCATGTACATGAAGCTCAAGAGAAAGAAAAAGAGCTTTTCGAATTCAATGTGCATACGCAAACAAGTCGATCTCTCTGAGAACTATTGACGCGCCACTAACTTGGCGTGTTTGTAGTTGAGTAAACTTTTGAGATAAAGATAGAAATTTATCAATACCGGTATTCAACGGTACCTGTCTCTTGCCAAGACGTATCAGCAATGAAATGCTCTGAATAAAGTAGAGGCATACGAATCTGAACCCTAAGATAGATCCTTTAGCTGTTTCATGACTTGGCGAATGGGTTCTATGATCTAAAGTCTTGAATAAAGATTCTGAACGATACTAGACAGGATTTTCGACTTCGAGAGCTTCCGTGGGTAAAGCGTCCGTGTGTAGAGAACACCCACTTGCTTGTGGCAATGTGGCTGACGGATAAAATACAGTAAGATAATGCCCAGCATGTGGCATCAGGGCTGGCATGTGAATCTGAACCAGGAAAACTCTACTGTTGAAGTTGTCAGATAACTTGGCATCATTATATCTTGAAGGAGGCGAAGGCGAGATGGAGTCGGTGGCAGAATAGTACATGCCCAACCCTTGACTAAATGCCTGACAAGTATGCCTTCGACTGTCAAACCATGGCGAGTTTGTAAGTCTACGAAGTAATCTTTGTGAACCATCATACCAGCTCC
The DNA here is from genome assembly GCA_004916875.1 of Botrytis galanthina. Classification (NCBI taxonomy): domain Eukaryota; kingdom Fungi; phylum Ascomycota; class Leotiomycetes; order Helotiales; family Sclerotiniaceae; genus Botrytis; species Botrytis galanthina. The sequence continues at coordinate 26,861 of PQXL01000109.1, forward strand.
ATTCTTGCTCTCCATTGAACGTAACTTTTGAAAATCCACGTCACTTATTTCCTCTCCCCTTCCTCATGAATGTCACCATCCACAACCCGACAGCCAAATCGAGTTCAACTCGCTTCTAGCAAAAGCAACATAAACTTCTAAATGAAAGGAGGTTGTATATGTGGGGAAATCAGGGGTTCACTTCGTCTCAGATATTGAAAAGCTTACGCGGACATCCCAACGCACAAGCCATAGAATGGTTATCCCTTCTGTTGTTATCACCAACTTCTAAAGCCTATTCATCTTAACCTACCGTCCCAGATCTCCGTTACCATACGAGTTAGTACAATCGTTCCACTTAATCATATTAATTGTGAGAGTCTAGGAGAATTAGTAGTAGATTGATCCCCGCGACTTGTGGTCCTCGAAGTCCATTCTCTTGAGAATCACCTTGCACGATTTTCGACTGGGTTCATGGAGTCTAGAACTTTCTTAAAAGTTACGACGAGAGACAGATCATGACAGGCTTTAACGGCGCGAAGTTGAAACGTCCCTTCTGAATGGAAGTATACAAGCGTGAAGCCTTGGCGATCCGCTGGTGATATTTCCCCTGATCATTCTGTTTACATGCAGGTAGGAGCGATCATTACAAAGTAGGGCATGAGCTAAAACTTAGATATTGGTTTAGAGGATGATTCTACACGCCATGCTTTGTTTACATCATGAGAGGGTTTGATGGCAACATCGCAACCTAGACTATCGTTATTTTTGAGATGACATGGCAGATTGTCTGACAGTTTACACGTAAGGGTGAAGCTGTTTGGTCACACAGCTAATCTATCTTCACGGTTCTATATATATGTGCTCCAAGTGTTTTGCAAGAATGTTCCGTAGAAATTAAGGTGTGAGCTAATGAAACAAAGTTCATCTGGACATTAATTTATCTGTAGAGCTACAGGCGCAAGGCTCAAACTACAAGCTTATCCTTGACTTTTGCAATTGGAAAGCTTTTTGTTATGGATACGCTAGCGCTAACATCTTATAGCACACCCCAGATTGAGTAGATTGACGTTACCTTTTGCTTTCGGGATACATACCGGACCCTCATGTATATTCAATAACTCATTAGCGCGGATATTGATCACCTTGTGGGGGGTAAGAAGGCATCTCCCGGTCAGGTAAGAGACATCGGTGACTTTGTAAATGCCGGTTTATCACTTACTTCCTGTTCCCTTCCCTTACCTATACCGTGGAGGAACGCAGACCCATTGGCAGGGGGTTTGCAGTGTTTTCTGAAACAATTGTCTGCCAGTATCATTGAACCCCTATACTTGAATTGGGTGATGATTACCACCAAGTAGGTGACGGCAAGATGGATATAAAGGATGTGCAAATCCCACATTATTTTTAAAAACCAGTCTTAGAGCATCCAGTCTTTTCAAGCTTCATTCTTCTCTTTCACATCTTCAGCTCCAGGTCTGAGCCTTTTCAAACAACTCTTCATATCACTCTCTCAAAAAAAAACTTCTTCAACTTTTTTCTCAATCAACTTCCTCTTACCAACCACATTTCAAGATTTTCGAATTTTAACAAATCATCAAAATGCATTTCTCAAAGATCATCGCTGCTGCTTTCCTCGCCGCTCCTCTCGTAGCTGGCCAATCTTCCGCTTTCGGTGGAGCTGCCCCAACTGGTACTGGTGAGATTGGATCCCGCCCTACCGGTGGTGCCCAACCATCTGGTAGCGCTGGTGGATTCGGCGGTGCTTCTCCATCTGGCGGTTTCGCCATGGCTTCTGGCGGAGCTGGAGGACGTGGAGGACACCACAGTGGTGGTGCTCAACCAACTGGTTCATCAAACTTCGGAAACGGCAAGGCGCAACAATCCGGTGTTGCTCAAGCTTCCGGCAAGGGTGGCCACAGGGGCGGAAAGGGTGGAAAGGGTGGAAAGGGAGGTGCTTCTGGAAGTGGCTTCGGTGGTGCATCAAAGACCGGTTCATCTGGAGCCAAGGCCACTGGAGGTGCTAAGGCTTCCGGTCATCAAAGACGTCAACAGAGCAGTGCTGCCTTTGCACCGGGTGGAGAGATGCAACAACCAACTGGCTCCGCCGGTGGCTCTAAGCCAACTGGAGCTCGTCCATCCGGTGCTGCTCAAGCATCAGGTGGATTCGGAGGTCACAGTGGAGGCCACAACGGTGGCCACGGACACAGCAGCCAAGGAGGTGCTTCCCCAACTGGCGCCAAGTTCCGCAACTTCAAAGCTAAGCCATCTGGTACTTTCTCCCAAGGTGGTGCTAGACCAACTGGTGGATTCGGTGGCCAACAAGGTGGCGCCTCCCCATCTGGAGGATTCGGTGGAAACCAAGGTGGTTTCCCATCTGGCTTCCCATCCGGAGCTGCCCCATCAGGATTCGGAGGTGCTGCCCCATCTAGCTTCGCATCCGGCTCTGCTGCCGCTCCTCAACCTACATCTTAAGTGATTCGATGATTGCATGGTTTATGCATGACTTACTGTTTTTACATGATTGTTAGTTTCTGGCGATGTTCAAAAGATTTGTATATGTTATTGGTATTAGGGGTATTGGTGGGACCCGAGACAGCACACCCACTGTGTTCTTTCTTTTCGTGCTATTGGCTCTGGGAGCATTTTTGTGTATATCTTGGATGGCTCTGTATATTAGAGTGATGGTCGATGAATTTGATCTTTGATCCTCTTCAAATCTTTTTTTGCATCCCGTGATTCTGTGGTGATCGTTTTGTGTTATACTTTCATTTTTCAAGTGAGGCCGACGGGTAGCGGTTTCAGTCCCATTGTCGAAGACAAATCAGGCACTGAAGAATACTATTCGATTTCGGGATCGACGTTCAAAATCGCGGACTGTGTTTGGCTTGATTCGTTCATCTTGTTCGTGAGTGATCAGGGGAAACAACGAATGTATTTTTGCTGATCGATTAGCGATGTGTGACACCTAGGTAGGTATAGATAGATCTTTTCTACCTGAATTCTTAAGATCTTCAGATAGTTTCTGATATGACCTTACAGAAGGCAAAGTATTTGTGGAAAACAATGGTAATCGGTACATAAAACCGAAGTTGCCGCAAAAATGATCTATGAAATGGTCAGCCACCTGTACATGAGGTCTGCTACAAGCCACATTTCATAAGCCACACAGTATATTTCACGGCTTCCCGAGGTTTCTAGATCATCCATTCACAACAATACAACATTTATGTACCGCATGTGTATCCTCTCGATTATCTTCACAATCTTAGACTTTGGCCCATGAGCTTGACCATTGATAGGATAGGTGGAAGGAAAAGTACGTTTGATATGCTTTATGTCTAATTGTTTTGTAGCCACATTCGCCGGCAAGTGGTTCACTTCCCCCGTTTCCCTCAAGCAAAATGTAGATTTCTGTCTGCAGACTCTCTTTATCAAGATTAAGCAAAAGGCCGTGGGTCTAAGAATCATCCGGTTGTCTTGAATCTTTGTTCTTGAGGAAGCTGCACCTAAAGTATGGTGTGTCTTGCTCAGGTAAAAACAAAGGATTTATTTCTCTCTCAAAGAATCAACAGACTGTACGACATATGATTTATTGTTCCAGTCATAAGCTAAATTATTTCTTAATTTGTCACAAATGGGAATTCCGGCTTCATACTAGACCCTTATTTTACGATTTGGTGACTTTTCTCGCCGACATATATCAAGGGGGTACATGACGTCGATAGTGCTCATCTACTGAACATCATCAAATTCAGGTACGAAACAGAGTGTCTAGAAGTAGGCATAACTATGGTTGCCAAGAATCCCCTCACAAATTGGGATCCTAAGTTTGGTAGATTCCACAGCATTTGGTCCACCCAGGCTGGTACGGAATGGGCCAACAAATATGGAGTTTTACCAGAGTTTATGGACCCGACACAACTCTTTTTTCCTTACAAAAAGTCGGGTATGTGTGTCATCTCTTGCTCAATATAACATAATTGATCAGCCTTAGCTTTGACACCAAACGCACTTGATAATCAGCAATTGAAGGCTGAAAGGAGGAATCATCAGAAGTGGATTTTGTCAGGGTATTGGCCCGAACTGTTGGAAGAAATCGGAGCATATCCTTATCCTTTAAACTACCTACCAACTCTTACCAACCCTATTGAGTAATTGGCCTTTTCTTATACTAATCTATCAATGACTTATTCTGCCGTTGTCCTCGAGAGACATGTCACTCATTGTACAGCGTTTTCTCTTGGGGCTATGATTACTAGGAAGGTATGTCTAATCATTCTCTAGTCCGCTTTTTGAAATGAATCAATGGCAGCCTCGTCACACATTAGAGACATGGCCAGTGATTCAGATGGAATTTCCACCGCACAAACCATTCTTCCCTATAGAACCAGACAATACTGGGGTATGGACGGCAGATAATCCTGCTGTCTGGCGACGTTTGGACCCGATCTTGAGATTGTGTACTAGATTCTTACATCATTCTGCGGCCACATGCTGGGTATGTGTTATAATTCTTCACAATTATCTGCTTTCGTATGAGTACTTATGCTTGATTCCATAGCTTGATGGTTTCTATTTTGGAGATCGTACAGATGTTCCTGAGCGACTCGATCGTCGCCCTGCTTGGCAGAAACTGGCACAGGGACCTTTGAAGTTCTTCCACAAACGAGATCCTGAGCTTCGAAGTAATGCTCAAACAGCAGAAAGAACGGCAGTGTTGAAGGGAATAATGCGTAGAAGAGTTCAATTTGGCATTGGTTCCTCCTTTCTCACACCTTGGGATAGGAGGACGCCAAATGGGTCTGGTTTGGGTTGGGAAGGCTTCACAATTGTGTCCACCGAGCGGCAGAACAGAGATCTTGAGTTTTACACGGAAAACAAAGCTTGGATTGAAATAGCCCTCGAAATGCTTTTACCTTTGTTCAGGAATGATCTATCACCAATAGAGAGATTATCCTGTCAATTCTATATTGCCTCGACTCTTATGCATGAGTTTGCAGTAAAATTCGTTATCCTAATTGGTTGGGTAAGCGCTGACAGTATTCTAGCACGCATTAAACCAACTTCAAGATCCTCCAATGGGGCGAACTATTGTACGAAATGAGCCGGCATACGGTGGTGATGTGGATGGTAATGGTGCTGAGGTATTTTGCGAGTAAGCTTGATCGGTTTATTACAGACTTCGCTTATCCTACCCAGTTCTGTTGCTCGATCTCAAACCCCACTCCACTTTTATGTTTTATCCTGTACAACTCTATCTTAGTCCCATCCCAATACAGTTCCGTCTCTATTTTTGGTTTTAGACCTAGCTTTCCGGTTCCTTATCCCCCCCCCAAACAAGAAAACTGTTCTTTGATAGGCAATACTGACTTTCCGGTCTTGTAGGTTAGGCTATTCATTTGTCAAAGGGGTTAGCTAAGACTTCAAAAATCCCCAAAGCATGATAACTGACCACTTGTATAGCTCCTCGGTGCAATGCCAAAGATGCTCAATCCTGGAAACATCGTTGGTGCTCCCGCAGTAGCTTTATTGCTCAGTAAAGAAATTCCCGCACGTAAGTACGACAAGGGAATTTTCTTGCACGAAGCTGGTGAGCATTTTGCACAATATGAGGAGACGAATAAGCTTGTGCCTATCGTTTCAAAATATTACGAGTTTATACATAATGACGAATTCTGGGATAGAATGGCTACAAACTTTGGCGTGTCTATAATCGCACCTACACCAGCTCCAATTGTTGTGATCGAACCAGATCCCTCACGTCCGGAGTTGTCAAGTTATGTCTTCAACAATTCCCAAAGAAAGTGGATGTATGAGGTGCAAGCTGTAAAATCGAATGCTCAATTGCTCTCATCATTAAATCCAGAGCAAAGAAAAGCCTATGACGTCGCGTTAATACAGAGAGACAACGAGGTCAACAAAGTAAGAAGGGTGCAATACCTTCATCTGCGGGATCAAACAGTAAGAAGTGTCGATGAGTGTCACAGTGCTCTTGAACGTTACTTTACACAAAGCCCCGGAGAACTCTCAGATTCTGAAATACTTCGATTGCTCCGTTGTTTTGCCGATAATCTAAAGCGTGAGGCCGAGCAAGAAACACAATGCGCTATTGACTTCATTGCAGAAGCCGACCTGAAAACCCCAAGCAATATTGAATTCATGGAAAGACTGTTAAACACAAACCGAGTGGCGAGAAAAATGGTCGCAAAAGCAAGTGCAGACTGTGATCGGGTTGGTGTAGCTACACTTGGAACAGACTTTCATGATCTACGTGCGACATTCGACAGAATTTTGTACATATTGCGAGCTATCAATTTCATTCTCGCTCAGAAAGTGAAGCCAGAACAAAATGAAACCTACGTGGAGGTAATTGATCGAGTTGGAAATGCTATGGACTATGAAGGACTTGAACGTTTGCAATCAAGTGATGCACAGAATGAAATATCACACGCAGCCTCACAAGAAACAATAATAGCCCAAGCCATGAACGCATACCAGAAGCATGACTTTGACGAATGCCATCGACTTGGCAGAATATTGTTATCTCAATTCGATCTGGAAGGATATGCTCAAGGAATAGGAATGGTTCTGATAGCTATGCATCCTGGAGAGATCAGACGCAGGTGGTGTTCCCGGCAAGGGCTCCACGTTCTCAATATCATGGCTCAATCAAACGCAACGCCTTTCCTAGAACTATGGGTAGAAGTTGCAACGCAGGTCCACGATGCCATTGAGGATCTAGCTGTGAATATTGGCATTGGGGATGCTTTATGTGTATTGGGAATTGATTGAAATTACTTATTTGAGACTATTCGGTCAAGAAAGGCGGGATTCATCACAGTTATAAATTCGCATAATTGAGAACTGATTGCACCATGCTGAGAAAATATACCAATACGAGGGGATTGACTTTGTCATCTTATCCGACCCCACAAGTTCGCAAAACTCTTCTATCAAGATAGATGATATATTGAAGAGAGACGGTTTCTCAGACCGGCTTCACGTCAAGTTCGAAACATGAAACGCCAACACCCCACTATAACCATCAACTTCTTCAAAGCGTTCATGTCACCAACTCATCGAGGAGGTCAAAGCACTAGATATCAGGAGCTGTATTTACTTTCTTGAATGGCAATATCTTAGGATATAATGCAAGCATGAGATAATTTCTTCAACTTCGTAATGCAAAATACCTTCTCCCAATTAGCCCGACCCGAATAGCGGTATAGAACGACGCGGAAATGTTTTCATCGGTAGAAGAACTTCATCCGAACTTGAGCGCTCAGGTATCTTGGCATGAAGATAGAAGTCGAGATGGCACATTTTGTGCGTGGCCAGTCGTGTATTGTCGCGGGATGGTTTGAAGCCAAATTTGACACTGTGGGCTGGTGTTCATATTTGCGCTTTCTCGCTGATCTGAAATGCATTTACTTTGGATATCTGAACCCACCTAAATAATATAAATCTCATTTATTTTCATTTGAGCTGGACTTAGAACCAAAAATGGATTGATCGACATATGAAATGCAATGTTACTTTCACAAAGACTCATTTACTCAGGAATATTGGGACTTACTGTCCTATTCGAGATTCGTTTTGTTTAATTGACTATAGCTTTCCTGAAAATTTATGGCATCCCAAATTTATCCACCTGGCTTCGGGGATGAAGAAGTGCAAGGAGGTGGTGCAGATTGGTGGGAGGGGAATCAGCTAGATGGCGGAGATGAAGGGCCAGGGCCAGCAAATATGAATGGAGGCACTGATATGGTCAACGGAAATAATATGGGAATGAACAACAATGGCAATAATGGCAATGGGCCACCTCCCCGCCCTCAAAATTCAAACAGCCCTCCCTCGACCACCAACCCCCCAACTACGACTAGTAGCTATGAAACCGCGATATCTACAAACACTATTATCACCAGTACCACACCTGCTTCAACTACCTCATCTTCATCTTCTTCTTCAACATCACATATATCCTCTACATCTATCAATACCAATACCACTAGTACAGTCGATACTTCAACTTCAACTCTATCTTCATCGTCTTTTTCTACACCTACACCGACAATCACAACTACAAGCTCCAACTCCTCAACATTTCTTGCACCAACAACTTCAATTTCATTCACTTCCACCACTTCCACCACTATATCCTCTCCTGCAATTGCCGCGACTCCTCTGTCCAATACTGGAGCCGGCACCCAATCAGTCGGCGTGACCGTCCTCCCCTCCGCAACCTCAACTCAGCACGGCCTGAGCAAAGGCTCCATCGCCGGTATCACCATCGGATCACTAGCTCTCTTAGCTCTCATCCTAACAACAATATGGTATTTCCTCCGGCGCAAGAAGAAGAATAAACAGCACCGAAAAAGCATTGGCGGATTCGGCGTTGGTGAATGGAACGGCGGTGGAACGGGAGGCAGTATGACAGAAGTCAACGAATCACCTTCCTACGACGGCAACATTACTGCCGGAATGGGAGTACAGAGAATCTTAACATGGAATACCATGCGGAGTCTCACTGGTGCGCGAACTCGCGCCAGTAGTTCTATTTCCCAAACTCCCTCTACATCTTCAACAGCATCGCAATCCACACTACAAAATCCCTTTACAGATCAACCCCAACTCTCTTCATTTTCCTTTCCGTTTTCGCCCTCACCACAACAGCAACCAAAAACCCCTGATCACCCAACCTCAAACGTAACGACAATCGAAGAAGGGCCTCATGAAGATATAGTAGATTTCGGCGACTCGATAGATTGGATACGTAAGCGAGATCGCATGCGAGATCGAGAAAGGAGTGGATTGACAGGTCCGAATCTGGGAGGTGGAATGGGAGAAGGAAAACCGGATTGGAGATACTCGGTCAGAGTTAATGGGGGTGGGAATAATCTTTAATCTGAGGGATTGATTTGTACGAATGTATGGTTGTGAAGGATTGCGTTTGGTTTTGTGAAATCTTGTTCAGGGAGCGAAAATTGGGTCTCACTTGTGAGATGTGATGTATTATATGGGAAATATGGGTATGAAAATGGATGGGTAGGACGGACATAGAAGACTTAAAGATGGAAATGAGATTCATGTAGCGACTTCGCTGATTATGAGTTACCCTCTAGTGCGGGCCATATGTGGGATTAGAATAGATGAGATATAAATGCAGATTTTGATGAGTTTGAGTCTGGAGATGTGCAACAATGAAATCAAATTTACATCAATTGCCCTATAATTTCGTAGTATCGTAAACATCTCATAGAGCTACCCGTGTAAGTATTATCATTCGGACCTCCAATATCACACACATCTAGATCCTCCTTGAAGCTACAAATCAATCCTCTCCAATAATTCCCTTCCCTCCTTCCCCTCTTCTCCCCTGTCTCTTCTTTCATAAGCTCCCTCTCCACTATCTCCCGTATTTGTACACTCAGTAAACCCGTTCTTAGTACTTCCGTCATGTGTGATCACAGCACAGAAAACGGCAGATTTATAATCGGTAGCAATGCTTCCAATAACGATGCGATCTGCACCTGGAGAAGTGGGATCCGAACCAGTATATGTTGTACCGTTGGAGAGAATAGGAAATTCGAGGTAGGGCTTTTTGGCGGCGGGGATGAAGGTAAACTTTTCGTAGTCTGGGCGGAAGGAATTAGTGGAGAAAAGTGGGGGACGATAATAGCGGAGCCCACCATTATAAGCATGAGGATATTTATCCTTTCCAACTGTTTTCTTCTCAGATGCGAGCAGTAATGCTTGTTTACATGCTGCGTTTATGGCTGATTGATCATAGGTTGACTCATTATCGCAGTTGCAGCCAGTAGGTTCATCATCTGCGAAATGACATTAGCATAGTGGTGTGCCAAGAGGTCTAGAGAAGGAGTGCTTACAGATGGTTGCCATTGTAGAAGAATAGTAGATTCAGATTTGTAGATATCAGAATATAGATAAGCGAAGAGAGAAAGAGTAAGGGCGAAGGAGAAAGAGCATTCGAAGAGAGATACAATACTTATACTCTCCCTTCTCTTTCCTACCAGCAATCAATCCACTTACCTTTTCTTATCTTATTCCCCTCATACATGAGCTGACGTAGAACCCTACATATCCATGGAGGCTACATAGTACCCTATCGTGATAGCACATGTAGCCAGATCCAAGTACGATATCCTAATGCCGGCATATTTGAGAGTGGAGGGATTAGTACCAGAGGACAGAAATCAAGCTTTCGGGCAGATTGCGCGGCCCGTTTATTTTGGTGTGTGGGGCGTGGGGAAAGCATTGGAGATTGTAAGAACACGTTTTGTGAGTATTGAGATACAGGTTATCTAGAAACTCGATAATTCAAATTCGAAATAACAAATAATACCAATATGTCAATGGATGGATAAGTATTTGAGGTGTATGATGCAGGTACTCCCGAAGCGATCTTTATAGGGGCTTGGCATACACCTGCGTACAATCTATGTGTCACCATAATCTCGTGACCCAAGTGGATATTCTAACTTCAACGTGTTATGGATATACATACCACTACAGTAGTTCCAGAGATTGAACATCGCGCCATCATTCATGCTTTTACGATTTCTACACACAGGTCATGATAAATTCAAACTTCCTTCAAAATGACGTCTCTTTAGCTTTCCGAGGTCCCCTTGCACATGGATTAGATAAACTGCATTGGACTTGAGCCACAATAGCAGAAAAAGATATTCGAAGCATCTAGTAATAGATTGATATTATGTCGGCTCTAATCTGGGATGAATCATTCAAAGCATTTGATCTACAACCAGGACTCTTAGCAAATGATGATCACTACAGGTACCTACTCTTCTCATTCAGAAATTTTCCATTTAGCATATTACACGAACCCCAACCCAGGAATCACGACATAACTACGAATATCAAAGGTATATACAAACTCAGCTTCTTCGAATTAGTTAGAAACGGCTATATTCAAAACCACTATCAGAATATACGTAAAGTTTTCATTTTTCATTTCTATTTAACAATTCACTTACTGTAGGAACTCTGAAAGTATTCCGAGTTCCAAGCTTTCAGTAAGTCTTTGAATACTCTCATAGAAAGAGTATCAATCTTCGACCATTGCATCGGTGTTAATATCGATGACATTGAGATCCTTCAAATTCATAGTGATGTAGTATGTTCTCTTTCCTCTTCTATCTCTCTTTTTCTAATTCCCTACTACTCTACTCTCTGCTGACTCTGCTTATTAGAATCGACGACAACAACGACAACAACATCAACGGCAGTGATAATTTTCTACGAAAATCAATTCATCATCCACCCCTCTTCACAGACGTCACCTTTTCATTCCATCCAACCTTGTTATGAATAGCTCCAAAATCGCCCCACAACTGCCCAAGGCAGTTTAGCTCCATTCTTAAGACAGACGCTTCGAGACCTCATTCATCTATCTCAAAATAAATCATTTCACTCTTATTGCCAAAATACTTCAATCATCGAATCCAATCCAAACATGGCTGTAACACGTAGCGCTCACAACAAGGCCAACAAAAAGTCAGGGAATCTCGCAAAGCAAGTCGCCGCCAAACGAGTCATCCCAAAGAAGGCCACTCGAAAGGGAACAAAAATTAGCAACAGAACTAGCGATAGTATATCCAGGCTCACACTTCTCGATTTGCCCTTGGAGGTTCGACAGATGATCTACCAATACGTACTTGTCAAAGAAAGTCGTGTTGAAATTGTCTCCCCATTGGACACTCTTTCTCGCTCACATCCTGAAAGAAGGAAGCGCCAGCCGCCGAAGGGTGCTACTGCTCTACTAGAAGCGAACAAGACAGTACATCATGATGCTGCGCAGTATTTCTACCAGAATAATCATTTCGTCATTAGAATTTCTGTTAATGCCCTACATCGCCTGGACAAATTCACATTGACTGAGAAATCGATTACTCGGGCCAATTACCACGGATTCAGATGTTTCCTCACTCGGGTGCCGCGGTTCTACATTTCATGCATCAAAGAACTTACTATTCTTATTTCTTTTGCTTTTGAGTATGCTTCACATTGGCCTTGCGGTCTTGTGTCTTATCCTATGAATCCTTCTCCAGCTTATATATCTAATAACGTTCTGGGACAATTTCAGGATATGACAACTGGCACCCTCAGACGCTTTTCCAGTCTACGGGTAGTCAATGTCATCTTCAATGATATCTATCAAGAGATGGAGTCTCTAGAATTATCTCGACGGATCCCCCATCCTTATCATTGCGAGCAGAGTCTATTCAACTCGTTTCATAACCTTTTTCAATATGACACCCTCGAAAAGATAACCATAGGGATGGATTCAAACCGTGATCCAGATTTATATCGGTTTTGCCCTGGTCATTATTCGAACAGCGGTGGTCTCGTTTTGTGCGTAATCAAAGACTCAATGAGAAGAGCTTTGAAGAATCAGGGTGGTGCTTGGGAGTCTCCCGAAACGAATTTAACTCAGATGTACATCATGGATAATATTTTATCGTCAAGGAGTCGAGGGAGAGATTGTGAGAATATGAAAGAGGTTTTTAATGACATAGTTATTTCAAAGAAGGAAGAAGTGGATGCAATATTTTGAATAGTAGTCCGGCAGCAAAAAGGTTTCTACATCTGAATACATTCAATTGATTGGATTGGACAGTAATGCTGGTTAGCTTTGTACATTGTGCTGTTTTCAATATTGTCAGCTTCTATCAACTCTACTAGTCCTGAAATTTTCAGCTGTAAAGAAAGAGTAATCTGTATTTCGCAGGAAAATCTATTGTTTGTCCAGACCATGCATGCCTATGTTTCCTCCATGTCTATCTATACCATGGATCACCGTCAGATTTTGCTGGTCAATGTATTACATAATTCCTTGCTTTCAAAGCTGCTTTCATCAAACTATCACACTTCCTTATATGATGTATATGTATATATATATTATTGAAATCACGCGACCAGTGGCACCCAAGATAACACTTGGAAAGTTGATTGGGGTCCCTATTCCCACATTTATCTAAGACCAGATCATTCACATCATTCTTTTTCCTTTTTATCTTGCTCTTTACTTGCCATACACGTCTCATTCAATGTATTACTTCTTTCAACTACGCTGTTATCTGTTCTGCTACTTTGATAGCGTATTGTTTTGTAACTCAATGAGGAATATTATGACCTTTCAGCACAAGATAGTCTCTAAAAGAGCCTCTACACGAGAGTTTCTCGCCGTCGCTCAAACGCTTCGAGAATTTAAAGAATGGGATTATATTCTTCTATGTCTCCAGATAGCTTTAGAGATGTCGAAATAGTTTGGGTTGACTATCTATACAAATGGAAGGTGCGAAGAGAGAAATTTGAAACTGCAAGATTGATCAAGCGATTTTCTGTTCTTTCCGTATGCACTTGCCTTTCAAGTCTCGTTCCACTCTATCTCATCCTATATGTCTTGAAATTTCCGCAAATTAGGGAATTGAGAACCTCCCATGCCGCAACGAGTGTGAATGCCTTTATGACATATGGCATTACATAACGGGAAAGCGCAGAGGTGTACCCTCTCAGTGCCTTTTTGAATGTTTTCGTTCAAGTTTCATTCATTCATCCATTCAATATATCCTTAACAACATTGTAAATGAATTATTCTGCTTTTTAAATATTGTCAATATCAACATCTCATAAGAAAAATTACAGCATTGCTTAAAGCCCCATCGTCATCAAACAGCCGTTCACCAAATTCTTTGGTGAGATCAAACATCGTTACAATGCCGCTTGTACATAGACCATGTCACTTGCGCAAAGAGTCAAAAAAACCTGCTGAAATACATAATTTAACAATCATAATGGATGGGTATCGTCTTAAAATCAGGCCAGTATATCCCATCTCTTTTACTACAATCAAGCCAAAAGATTTGAGAGAAACTGCAGTTGCGAAAAGAAAATGCAGAGTCAACAGGAGCATCAGTAATTTACCACAACTTGTTCGGCCCTTCAAAGAACCACCACAATGTCTCTTGCCACCACCATACAACCCCGAAAGTACAGAATGGGAGGATTTGTTCTTGAACTTGCCGTTACATGTTCGTTGGATGATATACGCTCAGCTTTCAGTCGTCAGACCAATCCCGGTACTAATTAGATCGCCTCTTTCTTCTGCCTATAAAAAGAGCCACAAGCCATTGACAAATTCTCATGCTATTCTCGGAGTGAGCAAGGCGATTCATCATGATGCTGCTGAGTACTTTTATACCCAAACTAATTTTGTTATTGGAAGTTGGAGATGGGATCAGGAACCAGAACTTGAGCCTTCTCCTGATGGTATACAAACTTTTCTTTCTTGGACCCCCCGGCATTATGTCAATTGCATAACCAAACTTACTATTCTGGCCCGTCTTGTCGTTTACTTTAGAAAAACAGAATTCGCACACGCCGACCTCATGTATTTTGAGGCTATGACAATTGCCACAAAAGAGAGCTTCGTTAATCTGCGAATTTTGTCTGTTTTGTTCACTGAATTTGACGGTGTATGTGTTCCAGATTGTCCACTAGATGTTGGAGTTAAGACGGATGGATGGCAGGGCACTATATGCTCTTCGTTCAAGAGGTTGTTGAATCATCAAAGTCTTCAAGAGATATACTTGGGGGTGGACTTGATCGGAAAGCCAGCTCGATATAAAGGAACCCGAGCTTGGGACAAATTACTGGATCGTGACGCTTTCATTTTGATCAAGGAGATGGCGAAGTACGCTACGATGGAGCACGGTTCATGGATATTTTATGGCGAAGAAGAATGGGACGATCTCTTTGCACGAGGGGAAGACCATAAAGATTATTATTATGATGCTGAACTCTGCCCGATTGCTAGAAAGTCTGTCTAAGGTGTGTAGTTTGACAGGCAATTCTAGACTTATGCAGCAAACTTATGCTTCTAGGTTCTCATGTAAGCAAGAGAATCCGTCTTACGAATTGATTTCGTTCAAGCATGATGCTGGATCTGACCATTCTTTGCAAGTTAACGATTTTTATACTTGCCAACTTTCTAAAGTTGGTAGCAGTACCATGTTTACGATGGTTCTGGATTTCAGGGGAAGAATAAAGACAATACACTAAAGCTGGATGGCTAAAACATGAAACTGACTAGGTAGCCAATATGAGTTTCGTTTATCGCTAGTCATTAATGGCTACATGATATCGTCTCTTAAATATCAGTTACAACTACCATAATAATGTTTTGAGGATGAAAGCTACAGAGACGACACCTTTCTTTGTTGGCTCCAGCAAATTGAATTAACCTCAGATCAATGACTACCTAGAAGTCCCAAGTCAGAATTTCACGCATCTAAGAGCTCTAAATTACCAGCCTCATCCTAACGAATCCGTGAACTATTGCATAGAAGTTCCTAAGCCGTGACTAAGATTCGGTACCGAAATTCTTCTAGTTACCGTGATAAAGGCCACTTTGTACATTGAGAAGTACAACCCTGAATACAATAATGATATACAGAACAAGAGATACGCCAAAGAATCCTTTCTCTAATTCCCACTGAATGACGTATAGAATGAAAGGGATATGCAACAAACCGCTGCGGTCATATTCTACACGGGTTGATCTCGGTTAAATTCAAACTTACATTATAATGACGTTTCAGGATATCAAGATATGCAACAAAACTCCTGTGTTGGCGCCGTAGTCATTAGATATTCACCTACTATGCAATCTAAGGAGAATCAATGACGTTGTGACAGATTTAGATGTGCAACAAAAGTCGGGTTTGCGGACCGGGTCTACGATGACGCTGAAGTGACGTCGTGAAGGATTGAGATGTGCAACTATATTTCACTTTCATGTATTGACGTATGTAAGATCTGGATATATGAATTATTTTGAATTATTTTATACTTTTCTTGTAAAATAGACGTTGGAGTATATAGTATTCATTCAAGCATCAAGTATGTCTGGTTTGTATGATAATATGTCTGTCGCATAGATTGCGTTTCAAGGATAGTTTTGTTGATTTGATTCTATAAATATGTTATTATAAATACCATCAGTAGGTAAAATTGATCGAATCTGATGAAACTGTTCACTCGAGTCACATAAAGAGAAACTAGAAGACAATTCCAAAAGGAAAACCTGAAAATAAACAACTCCTTGACTGAAAATATCGCAACACTTAACTAATGCTAATCGCCCCGTCTTTTTTTCCATATCTTGAATGTCTTCATAGGTTCACATCCATATCTATGCCCGCAGAACTTAATGACTCTCTAGTTCAATTCTATCGTCTTCTCCACTTCACTGCTATTCTTCACCACATCTTTTTCATCAATATACTTGGGAACCACACCTCCCATTATGTTACCACTAACATGATCATCTGGCATACCAGGCATTTGCATCTCGAAAATATTGTTAACCGCCGTATATTGGTGATAACCGAGTCTAGCCAACGGAGCCGCTTTCACAACGTCAAAAAGCTAATAATGTATCAGTCATCTGGCTGGCCCTCTCAAAACAGAATGAAAGGAAAAGGAAATCACTCACGCCATCACCTGTAATAAAATCACCCTTGACGTGAATTCCCACCACTCTTCCAATCACAATATCACTATGGCCCACCAAAGAATCCCCGTTAATTCGAAGGATAGAATGGACTTTACATTCAAATTGAACTGGAGACTCGGCTACGCGGGGAGGCTTGACTACTTTACTGGGGATTTTTGTTACTTTTGCGAGGGGGAATTCGTCATCCCATGATTCGAGAGAAGTGGCGTTGACCGAATCGCGAAGATCATAGCTGGAGTCTGTTAGTTGGATATAATTGAGAAAGAGGGAAGGTCACGAGAAGGGGATTTGATTAGACATGAATAGAAAAACATACGTAGCCATGTTCCAAACGAACTCCCCGGTGTCTTTAGCATTATTAACGGAATCTTTACTTCGTTGTTTGTAGACGGATTGGTGGGCAATGAACATGATAGTTGGGGGATCAAAGGATACATTGTTGAATTGTGAGTATGGCGCGAGATTATCTTGACCGCTTTGAGAGGTTGTGGAAATCTGGAAGATTGTCAGTTTGATGCAAAAAGAAGGGGGGGGGAAATGGAATAAGAGAATTGGAGAATTCTGGAGAGGATAAACTGGAGCATAGAGCGAAAATTTCTTGAGTGAGAGAGAAGAGTAAATATTCTATGCTTACCCAGCCTATTGGACGAGGAATGACGAAAGATTTGAAAGGATCATGAGGGAGCCCAGAGTTTTCCCCTTTCGGAGGTTGGTAGAAGATATCTGGTCGGGACATATTGAATAACGATAATGCTTGAGATAGAATTTCGTAGTGTATTTATGAAACGTCGAGTGAGGTATTTGAAAGTCGGAGGAAATTTCAATGGTGTTGGAAGGACTTGTATGAGGGCTTCCTCGAGTCCTTATACCTGATATCAACCTCATCATCCTATTCATTGACTAGATCAAAAAATCTGCTTGCCGAGACACAGTAAGCACATGAGGTATTCAATCGCAATATCAGCGCTGGACGATCAACATATTACTGATCAGTCCTCGGATATAATTCGAGATACATGGTAACCTCTCGTGTTACCACAAATAGTACATTTTGAAGCATTTCCCCACAAGCGAGGTTGGATCCGAGGCTAATGAGTCATTGGAAGGGGATAGTAATCATTCCTGTGTTGTTGCACAGATTCGATCCGAGCTGTATTCGTCTCTCTACTGACTTTTCTTCTAGAAAACGTCTTCGTTGCCCACCCTTTGAGAATATCGTCAAGTTTAGTGGGGTTCTTTCATGGATTGAATCTAGACAATAGGTCAACGATTTATTGCCCGCGATATTATCTTATGTTTTTGATCCGAACAAACACATCGCATCAGCAGTCACTCCCATACGGACAGTTCCTCGATAAAATTATATCGTTGCACTCATGTCCCCCTCTTTAAGTACTTACACGGAAGATAGTTTCGAAATCACACTAATCGAACGGGACAAATGCTGAATCGCAGAATGAGCTTGTCACACAACGAAAATCAAATCTGGCTACCATTACCTTCCGGAAGAACTAAAGGAGTTACGGAAAATATTTGAAAATCCCAAACCCACGCGGGCTGGACCAGTCAGGTTAGCATCGCACGACTCTTCCGCGCGAACAGTGGTCTATATCTTGAGATTTTCCGTTACAAAGTAGTGTCAACCTACATGATCATGAAATCACAAGAGAAGATTAAGGCGCAAAAATTCTCGACCGCCACCATCAGCTCCTGCTGAAAATTCATTTTTGGTACACTTATGGCGAAAAAAGCTCATAAAGCTTCTTGTAAAAGGAGAAGATGTGATGATATCGCTCCGCTTTTCCGAAATCCCGGAGTTTCCAAGGGTTTCGAATCTATGGGTATAGTAAAAGAAGATAGGAGTATATAGTTAGACGACGCTGGACCTAGGTGCTCGTCTAGGATAACCACGCAACTCCGTTTCATTCCGGCGCATACATCACAGCGATACACATTTGAAAACAAGTTCAAGATTCTTAATAATAAAACATCAAACACGGCACCAAGGAAACGAGAGCCTGGAGTATCCACCCGGTCTTCATATTTATGATTTCTACCTCTTCCCTCGACCTCTTACCACAGAACAGTAAACCATCCAGAGCATGAAACTACTCATCCTCTTCAGTCTACAACTCGCCAGTCCCCCACTCATAGCATTGTCGCTCCTCATAGTCGTACTTCGACATATCCATTCCTTTCGCTATATCGATGTTCTCAGTCCCGATTCAAACAAGACAGTGAGCGAAGAATATCAAAATGGTGTATGGGAGATAGGGGACAAGAAAGTTCGATGGAATGTTTAGATCATGTCGTATTTAGACGGATATTTCCGGGAAGAAGAAAGGTTTAATTGTCGTCTTCACAACCTGAAACCAACTGCATGCCTTGGATATTCCCAACCGAATCGCTTACATCTTCACAATCCCTCACTGTGCACGAATTGCTATCTAATACCCATATAGTCGAAAGCCACCCAAGAAAAGGACTCGCTCTCAAACTCGCACATCCACCCATATAAACGGAGCATCATCCCCACGTCTGGCCTTTCATAATCTAGCAAGCATCACTGGAACATCTTCACTTGAGTTTCCTTCTAGGTACTTCGCCCTGCTCAAATCGATATACTTATCCTCTAAGTTTACATTTTCCACGCTCTGCTCATCTGCCCCTCCCGAATTCACGAGTGCGCACTTTGTTGTAGCGAGATTGTTAAGGAAGGGAAAAATTGGTTGAGATGACCATAACGTTCACGTAATGGGATTAAGCGTAGTAGAAATCGACAAGGAACGCGATCAAAAGCCCACTTTGAGGCTTGCAACTGGATGGTTGAGGTCGTAGTGTAAATTTAATAAGATTGTATGTGGGGGGGAGGGGGGATTAGACTTAGGAGATATTGGAATGTAATTCTTCCCACGACTTCTATTCCATTTGTGAAGTACGTTGTTGGGTATAAGCACATAAATTGGGTAGATCTTTTCAACCAAACGAACTGAACACGACAATTGTAAAATGTGAAATATCACTCAAATTCATGTTTGTACCTTGAAATACATTGCTTCAGCATCTGCCTTGGGGTATCGATGAACGCCTACCATGCGACAAAACAAGTGCCCTATAATACCATTACGCCGGCTCACCCTGAAACTTAAATCACCAGACCATGCAATATTGCTTTCATGGTTACATGAATGGAGCAAACTTTGTACGCCCAGAAAATCTATCCCGATCGCCCTGTTGACCCATATCTACATCACCATCATCATCGTCTAGCTCAAGTCGTCTCTTCGACTTGTATGATGCAGTTGCCTCGGCCTGTCGAGTTTGGGTGACGCTTCTTCTGGCCTCCAGAAGTTGATTGAAGTTCAGTAAAGTATGTTTCATCTCATCATCAAAAGCTATACAGAACCGCTGGTTTTGCACATATTGTATGGCTTCCACGAGTTTTAGTTCATAAGTCGCCATGACATACGCTACAGCAACAGCAGCAGATCGCTCATTTCCAGATTCGCAGAAGAGAAGAACTTTTGGTGTTGCAGCCAAAGGCTGGCTGTTTACTCCATGAGGATTCCGGTGTTTGAATACTCGGATGAGATGATCATTAATGGTCTGTATGGCTTTTGGAAACGCAGCGATAAGTTCCATGTTGCCGCTAACATCAATGGCACCGGCTTCGATGCCTAATTGTGTTGCTACCTTTGCACCACTCAGAATTCTTGCTTGAGCTGTCTTGGTATCTCTGATTACGAGTAGCATTGTAATTCCTTCTCGTCTCAGAGTTTCGATTTCTCTCGCGCCAGAGGATGGTCCGAGATAAAGGAAGGATAAGATTGCTTGGATATGGCGTCGCATTTCATATTTCCAATCCGGTTTTTCCACGGCTACGTTTTGTCCCTGTGTGATCACACTCAATATTTCTCGAGTCTCTTGTTCATCATCTAGCCCGCGATATTTCGATAGAGTGATTGAAGTTTCTAGGCCGGAGAGGGGTGGTATGTGGATATGAGGCGGCGATGGAGGCTAGATCAGGTTAGATAGTTTCATACAAGACTGTCAGCTAAGTGAACTTACCCTCCATGAATACAAAGTAGTACGAGTGGTTTTGTGTTCTGCGGTATTTGTTGCAGAGTCTGTGGAATCCATACCATTCAGCATTGGTGGTGTCATTGTGCAAGACAATATGAAAGGAGCCTGGAGGCCCTCCAGGGATCTAGAATTGTTGCAGAAATTCGGAGGTATACGTCAAAAGACGTAGAAACTTTGAGGCAACCAGAGGAATTTTGCAGAAGAAAAGATTAGGTATATTTATTGTTCAGAAGAATGCCGACGTCCTTTTGGAGGATTTGTTCCTTCGAATTAAGAGTAGTTGGAGGTATTAAGTATGTATTAGACTGGTGATGGTCAACCACAGAGAATACCAAAGTGACTAGATCTTTATACAGCAAAGTATTGAACCTTTTCGTTCTTCCAGTTCGAGTTGTACGGACGGTCGTTTAATGATATCATGTTGAGTCGAGACTTCGAGTACAGTCCAATTCCTGGGGTACCTGCCTACCTATTCTGAGCAGTCGCAGATATCCGTCACCGTTGTTCCGATAACTCTGCTGCTTACCTAATCACGCCAAGTTTGGTCACAGTGTGGACCTCCAAACCTCCGTGCCTCCGCCTTAAACCCCCGTAAGCTTTGGGGTGAGCTTTCAAGCCAAAACATAACAAAATGTCTAACAAACGAATTGAACAGAGCGAAATCGAGAAATATTGGGAGATATTTGCTTCTCTATCGAATGGTGGCACACATCTTACTGGTGCGCAGGCCGCACCAGTGTTGAAGAACAGTCAACTACGAGACGAACAACTCGAACGGATATGGGACTTGGCAGATGTAGACAACGATGGGAATTTAGATTTTGAGGAATTCTGTGTGGCCATGAGATTGATCTTCGATCTTGTTAACGGGGTATGGCGATTTCATATCATTGTTTGTTGTATTGGTTTTAATTTGAGGATCTTCTAGGAATATGCAGATGTACCACCAGCGTTACCGGACTGGCTTGTCCCTGAATCGAAAGCACATTTAGTCCAGGCCAGTCGAGCACTGACCGGAAGACAAGTTCAATTTGAACGTGTTGAGGATGATGATGATACCCCGGGCTTAAAGGATGGTTTCGATTGGTACATGAGCCCATCAGATAAGTCCAAATACGAAGAGATATACTCGGCGAATAGGGATGGCAGGGGAGATATCACTTGTAAGTGCATGCGCGCCATGGTATTATTCCAACGAAGTCTAACTTCGCATAGTTGAATCTCTAGATACCCTCTACTCTTCTCTCGAAGTCCCAGACACTGATATTCGCTCGGCCTGGAATTTGATCAACCCATCTGCTGCACCCGCTATTACAAAAGATGCTACTCTCGCCTTCTTACATATACTTAATAATAGGCACGAAGGGTATCGCATCCCTAGAACCGTTCCACCATCGCTTCGAGCAAGTTTTGAACGAAATCAGATTGATTACCAGATAGATAATCAGCGTGTAGCATCGCCGGCGCAAAAATGGGGCGTTACCGGTAATGAAGAAACAAGTACTGGCCGCAAAGCTAAATTCGGAGAGACATATATGAGTCGACTTGGAATAGGCGGAAAGGGCAGCTATAGACCTGCGGGTACGGATTTCTCGGGCACGAAAACCACCGAGGATTGGGAGGAAGTAAGACTAAAGAAACAACTTGCGGAGCTTGAAGCCAAGCTTGAAAAGGTTGAGTCTGCATCTGCAGCAAGATCTGGTGGACGACGAGATACCAAACCCGCGTTAGTCAAGAGAGAGTTAGAACAGTTGTTAGATTACAAGCGCCGCGAACTACGAGACTTGGAATCTGGCGAGGGAAAAAGTAAAATTGGTGCAAGCTTAAAGGGGGTTGCGGATGAGATCGCTACGGTCAAGGAACAGGTCGACGCTTTGGAAGCACATTTGAGGACACGAGAACAGGTTCTGGCAGGGTTGCAGCAGGAAATTGAGAATGAGAAGAGCAGCCGATAGATTTGTTTACTACTACTAATACCAATTTTTTACAAAGTGGCCTAGAGGTGTTACTATGGTGCCTCATAAAGTGAATCGATATTCCAAAAAATTGGTCTCGGTATGCAGAAAGCTTGGGAGGCTGTAAATGTCGTCAACAGAGTTTGTTAGGCCGGCATGAAAGTCGCATGCTTTCCATTTAATGTTAAGACTGCTCTATCTTTGAATTGCAAGCTTGCTGCCCAAGCGAAATCTCAATTCTCAAAGTCCATTATCTCTCCACCAGTGCTCCTACCAATTTTACTATAATTACAACTCTTTCATCTCAACATAGGAGCTCATCTCCCTAACTCTCGCTTACAATCAAAGGATCTTGTTCACGATTCCCTCTTTTATCATCTTTCCCCACTGAACTAACTTTCCATTCCCATCCTGATCCTCCCTTCCTCCACACGATTTTCTCTCCCCAAGGACTCCACCATGCACTTAGTACCATCATCTGTACCAGAAATCCACATACGGACATTGCGAGCGCAAAATACATTATTATCTGTTCGACTGGAGTTCCGGGTCCAGAATCTAGATTTCGAATCGTGATTGATTCGGTTGGAGTTGGAGTACAATGGGAGATGGAAGCGGGACAATAACATATTTCTTCGTAGATCAAACTGCCATGGCAGAGAGGAGTAGACGTGTGCGGTTCGAGGGAGGAGATGAAGTATATGAGGAGAGAGATTATGGTTGTCCAGAAGATGAGGAGGGTGAGGGTTAGGCTTAAGAGGAAGAGGGGTTTGTTTGGGGGATTGGAGTTGGAGTTGGACATGTCGTGCAAGAGGGTTCTTGCTATCAGAAGGGTTGGTAGGAATTAGTCTGGCAATTTCTGGGAGATGTAAATGGTAGAGTTTGTCTGATGAGATATGGAGAAAATCCTAGATGGAAAAGAGATAGTTTGGAGTTATTTATATACGCAAGATATTATCGAGTGGTACTGATGATTCAAATTCATGCCATCAATTACTCACACATACCTAGTTGTGATGAATCACACGAAGCAAACTCCACTTCCATTTCGGGGTACTTTATAAGTGAATGGACGCCACAACATTCTCATGGGATCGTCGTTTTGTTTTCTTTCATGTCAATGCTATTTAACATACATCATGGGATTTGCATCACAAATTGATTTCTGTTTCTTCATTGAAAATCACGAGTTTTTCGGTAAAAGACATAACTACTTTGCGTCTGATATCCATCTCGTATGGATCCTAGTCTGGACTCTGTAAATATCGCAAAAAGCCTGCATGTGGTTCATCAAATCCAGATCCACACAGTTCCTACATCTGAACACTACTAAGAGAGTGCGATACCAACACCAGGTACACCAGGTACACCAACAATCTCACACTATCTCAATCCATCTCTATCTCTCCCCCTTTCCTCTCCAACCCCACATCTCCCCACCTCCTAACCTCCAATCAACCCCCCATACCTCACCCTAAACAACGCAATCACCAAACCCACCACACCCCCCAACACCAGCGGATTCCCCACCGCAACAATCATGAACATTTCTCTCAACGCCATTCTATAGCCTCCAAACCAGTATCCTTTCGTCGGCGCCCTTTCTTCTCTTTGTTTCTCCTCCGCCGATGTGGTCATTCCCGTGATGGCGTTTGCTATCTGTGGCGATTTCTCACGCGCGTCTTTGGTGTGGAATTCTAGTTCCAACGGTGAAGATCCCGACGGCGATCGGTGATCAGCGCAGGGGTGAGAATGGTGATGGAGAGTATCGGTTGGTTTTTGGTGGAGGGATGGGAGGGTGTAGGAGAAGAGATAGATGTGGAGGAGACAGGAGATGACAGCTAGGACCAGATAAAAGAGGAGATATTTCATTTTCGGTTTAATTTCTTCGGCTTTCTTTGGAAAGGGTTTTTGGTTCTTCGGTTTCTTTGCTCGTTACTTATTGGCTCGTGTTATTGTCTTGGAGGTGATTGGTATCTCAAGTTCAAGGGAACAAATATAAATATCCTAATAAGAGACGCCGTAAGAAATCGAATTGGTGCACAAGAACATGAAGTAAAATTGAGTACGGTAGTAACTTCCATTCCATACTGGAAGAAGAAAGAAGACACAATGAGCAAATGTTTCATATCATATCAAGCAGTATGGATGATGGTGTATTAATATATTAATAACGAATCTTTATTTCTACCGTATAAGCCATACATATGATCAAACATTAATTCATGATACTGCGCTATTGTTATACAAATCTGATACAAAACAAAAACTGCAGCGCTTGCCCTCCCGTTCGACCAAGAAAACTTTATCCAGTCATCTAATGAAATGCGCATCTAATATGCCCGCTCTATTTCCCTTCCATACTTGTCATCAAACCACCAGCTTTGGTTTCGACAATCTTAAACGCGTCTTTGTTACCCAAGCCCCTCTCCGCTCTCTCGTAAGCCGCTTCACTCCTGTCACACAACGTATCTAGATCCTCTTCTGTCAAGATCTCATCATCTTCTTTACATGTGTATACCTCTCCATCTTTCAACAATAATGCTCTTAACGCATCGGCACTCATTCCTTCTTTGGTATCCATTTTCTGACCCATAGTCTTGAACCCTCCCTTTTTAATGACCAGTTTCTCCAACCTACGTTTTGCATCAGCGCTCATGAGCAAATCCTCTTCGACAGTACCCTTGGTAGCGAGACGGAATACAACTACAGGTTTAGTTTGACCAATCCGGTGAGCGCGATCTTGGGCTTGGAGATCTTGTTGTGGATTCCAATCACTATCAAAGAGAATAACAGTATCAGCACTTGCGAGATTGATTCCTTGTCCACCAGCTCTGGTGGAGAGAAGAAATAGTTTGAATTCTGGGTCTTCGTTGAATTCCTTAATTTGTTGACGTCGAAAGTCTTGTGCCACACTTCCGTCAATCCGACAAACTTTCCAATTTCGTAATTCGCGGGCGTAATCTTCAAGAATATCAAGTTGAGTTTTGAACTGTGAAAATATAAGAACCTTGTGACCGCGCGAAAATAGTGATGGAAGTAATCGATCGAGAAGTAACATCTTCCCAGAAGAAGTCACCAGAGTTTCGTTGAATGGAATACCTGAATCCGCGGACCAAGGATTGTAGAAATTCAAAGGAGAATTGCAGACCAATCTCATTTGCATAACAGGATTGCCTAGCTTCTTACTAGAGATTTCCTTTCTCGCAAGCTCTAGAATTTTTGCTGTTTCATCTTCAATTTGATTCTTGTTCTTGAGTTCTGCCTCCTCTTTCTCGGCATATTCTGCTGCGAGTTTCGTTTCAAACTCGTCGTCACTAAGGTCATCCTCCCCAGATGCATCAGCTTCTTCGTAAACTCTTCTACTCCGTGAGCTCCGGCTACGAACACTAACAGCTGGTGATGCAGTTCGGCTAGATTTTGCGGATTTATTAGCTGGTAATTGAAGGGAGTCCTCAGCCTGCTTTCGCTTCCTACCAGGTTTTCCTTTTTCGATAGATGGTTGTGGTGTAGGGACGGCATTTTTATTCTTAGGTGGTCTACCTGGCTTTCTCTTCGCCATCATTTGTTGAAATGCATTCTTTGGAGCCGGAGTAGATTCTGAAGTAACATTCTTCTTCTTATTTCGGATTGCCAATGGCTTCTCGTCTTCGCTATCAGAATCTTCCGGATTTACTTCGACCTTAACGGCAGCCTCAACTGCCTTGCTCGAGTCTTTCTTGACAGCATTACCCCCTGTCAGTCTTTCTACTACTTTCTCTTCCAGATATTTGCGTAGATCAGCTGTCTTGTCACCAATCTTGTTGTACAATTCCATCTGTTCCTTTGTCATTGGTGCATAAAGCACATATTCTCGCTTCTTCGGAAGCATGTGCTCGACATCAGCCTTTACTCGTCGTAACAACAATGGCTGGAGAATCAAGTGCATCTTTTTGACCAAGTCTTGCTTCATTTGATCTGCAATGAAGTCCTCGGTACCTTCCTCGTCCTGCAAATCACTAAAGTCGAACCAACTCTCGAACATTTCCCATTGTGTGAAAATTGTAGGCAAGAGAAAGTTTAGTAATGACCAAAGCTCTTTAAGATTATTCTGCAGTGGTGTTCCGGTGATCAAAAGACGAGTAGCAGATGTAAAGGTCCTCAGAGTTTGAAACAACTTTGACTCTGAATTCTTCATTCGGTGACCTTCATCCTATACCTCATGTCAGCTATTGGAGACCCTACCATGAATATAAGACTTACGATAATAATGAATTCCCAACTAATTTTGGAGAGATCCGCGTGATCGCGAAGAACAATTTCTGGACTCGTACAGACAACGGGAAACTTCTCATCGGGGCGGCCACCTTTGATGTGCCTCATCATTTGTGTACGAAGGAGCTCCTTTCTTTGTGTTGGCGTTCCATGATATAAGAGGACCGGTACATCAGGGGTCCATTTTTGGAATTCCTCAATCCAGTTCGAGAGTGTACTTAACGGCGCAATAATAAGATGTGGACCCAAATAACTTTCCTTCTCTCTCAATAATGCAATAAGTGAAATCGTCTGAATTGTCTTTCCCAAGCCCATTTCATCTGCTAGAATTCCAGACATGCCTTGTATACAAATCTCATACATCCAGGTCAAGCCCTCTAGTTGATATTCTCGCATTGTGCCACCCACCATACACTTAGGCTGTTCTGCCATTGTCAAATCATGTTCACCCAATGCCTTCCCGTCCATTCCACTTCCCACACGCCCCAAGACCCTTGTCTTTCCTACTAGCACTTCCCCAAATGCCGCACTCTTACTCAGCAATTCGTCCAATTGTCTAGCTTTGGCTTCTCGCTCCCCCTTTGATTCATTGTGTTCTGCTCTCTTTCTAGCAATTGCTTTGCGTCTCCTTTCTTCTGTCTTTGAATTTGCTATTCGTGCTTTCTCTTCTTCTTCGAATATTTTCTTTTCTTCTTCAGTGGCAAAATTGGGCTCGAACTCGGGAAATTCTTCTGGTTCGAATTCCTCCGGAGGGGAAGATGGAGCACTGGTATGCGGTTTGGATAGAGGTGTTTGGGAACGACTCATACTTGGCGTAGAACTCATTGTTGGAGGGCGAACGAAGGTACTCGTATTGTAGTTGTTTGGGTATCGGCGGTGGGATTCCGTTGGGGCTCTCAAGCTGCAATCAAAATTTGCTCAATCGGCAGTAATTATTGAGTAAGTGACAATTATACTCTCTAGTATTCGAACCCCGAGACACGATAAATCTTCGTAAAGTACTTAAACTATTTCAATATACTTCACTGAGATTCCAGAGTAAAACTCGTGTCGACAAACCTATCGATTCACTAGCACAGATACCACAAATGCCGAGTAGTGTTTTGCGGCAGTCAATGGCTAATATCAGATGTAGTCTGATGGGAAAAGACTGAATCAGAAATTGAACATTTCCGCGCGCAGATACCAGAGATTGTGAGGGGATTGCGATTGGCATGCATGAGACGCGTAAATTGATTTTTACGCGACGTGAAGTCATGTCGTCACTGATTGACGGGACAAAGCGTGATTCGATTAGTAATCAAATTCCAGTCTCACCCGGTGAGCATCTCTCTCTATCAATGGTTTACCCATTATTGAAGATTTCTATCTGGGGTTATTTTGGGTTTTCATCCATGAGAATATATACTTGTCATTTTGAATCAAGACCCTCCCCTTTCTCAGCATTTTACATATCACAACAGGGAGACTGTAGTGAATGGTGATCGAAACGAGGTTTCCTTAGTCGAGGAATCAAAAGATATTCCGAGCTGGGTTATTCTAGTGACCCTGCGTATAGAGTCACTTTGGGCGATATATGTCGATTAAGAATTGAATGACATGGCTATTCACAATCACGAATTTACTCATAGATCGACAGCAAAAGTCGCAATTTCAACGTGAGTCCACATTCACAATCACATATGCATTCACTGTCAGCATGCTGCGAACATACCATAACATCAAATTGGTAATCCATTGAATATTCTTGAAACTTCAGATGTTGTCCATCCCTTTTTGGGAAGGAATAGACAACGGGGTATTAGACACCAAGATTTTTTTGCCAAAGGTCTCGCAAGTCCAGTCGTAAATCCGGAATGTGATAAGAAAGAAAGAAAGTAATCCATCGTAAAATCCATCGTGTTGAACAGGCGACCCAAATACATTTTTACCATCCATATATCCTTTACTACCCGCTTCTCCCATAACATCTTCTATCTCAATCTCAGTAGAACTGAGTACTCTTTCTATGTATAACTCTTGCAATGTATCATGGCCGTCCTCCCGGGCTGTTGTCGTCGAGATGAATGTGTGGTGTGTAATTTTATGTATAAGTCATGTAAGGAAATGTTGATTCGATTCGATAAGTCAGGCTGAAATAGAAAGGTGACTCGGTGAATCCGAGAAAAGGATGCCAGGCTGGGAACTAACAATGACAATTAAGGGGCGAAAACAGAATCGCCCGTGATAAAGCAGAAAACGGGCGCAGTTTCTAGGAAGAACTCTCAAGCGCAACTATTGAGGTCTTCAAGATTTCGATCGAACTACTTTTCGACAGTCGTCAGGAAAATTAAAGTGCAGCATAACGCCTGGCACAGGCCGTAGCATCATATACAGCTCGTCCATCGTAAAGCTCCATGTTCAACAGATGTGCAACATTACTCCATTTCTCAGCGTCGACCTGCTTCACGATATCGACCAATTTATTTTCAGCTTCAACAGTCCAACCAACTTTGTTATTTGACTTCCCATGGGCTGCTGCGCCCTTAGCCTTCTTGCGTTCGCTCAAAGGAACGAATTTCAGACCCTGGGTGGCGAAGAGAATAGGCGCAGTGCGGTTGTAGCGTCCGTTGACACCACAAACACTGAGATCAGGTTTCTTTCCCTGTTTTTCGCGTTCTGAATTGAGATGCTCAGCAATTTCAGCAAAGGACATGCCCTGGTTCTCTTTCATGTTGACAATTGCAATATTTTCAGGATCATTGGCTCCGTAACTTCTCTTGCCAACCTTTCCTCCCGGTGGAGGACGCTTGAGACCTCTCTTCTTGAGATGGGCATCTGAGACTGTCTCCTGGTCAACCAATACAGGCTGCTGATTCACACCCCATGGCATAACGGCTCCAGAGTATCTTGATGGTGCCAAATTTTCACCCGGGTTGTTAAAAAAGATACCAGGTCTGCCTTCCTTACTACGTCGAACTACGGCTGGATGGACCCGACTAGGACCATTCGATCCTGTAATATTTGTGATTGGTCGTACATTTGAGGGGTATGCAACAGCGGCACGGCGCTTCTCGACACGATTTGGGCGGCGGGAGCCAGGCTGGGAAACGAACATATACTCATCGTGGTCTTCATCGTATTCCTCATCCTCAGCCATGGGCGTATCGTATTCAGGGCTATAATGAGAGCTCTCATCTTGATACATGGGCTGCTCATAGAACTCGTCATCATCCATGCCACTATCCTGACAGTCGGAGGTCTCAAGAGCAGCATCTTCATTGTCGCTAACGTTGGCAAATAGGCGATCACCTCGTCTCAAACTTTGCTTGACAACTCGACCCTTGACAACAGGAGCAAGGGGAACAATGGGAAAGTGGGGCCCTGGAAGGCCCGATGTAAGTGCTACTCTCTGGAACTGTTGAGAAGTGACTCCAATATTTTGGCGGCTCTCGTCCATTGTGTCGAAATCATCACCGCTATCAATATTTGACTCAGACTGACCCTGAACCTGTTGGCTATTCCTGCTACTAAACTGTTTATTTGAACGTCGAGTGGCAGCACGACGAACATTTCGACCCTCGGAAGGACTATCAAAGTTATTGATATTTCCTTGTGTCTGGTGAATAATCTCATGAGGTTGCATTGGGTTAAGCTCCCCACCATCAGTACTTCCCTCGAATGTGTGGGAATAGCGACGGGTGTCTCTCCTGCCATGATTCAGAAGACTGTCATGACCCTCACTACCATTATCATTGTGTTGTTGGAACTGGCTCTTGAGACGATGATTACCCCTATCACCAAGTCCAGATTTATTTGCATTTCGACGAGTGTTCGGGCCTGCAGTTGAACCTTGGGTATCGGGAATATCAAGTTGTTGAGATTGAACATCTGCAACACCATTTGTATCTTTGCTGATGTTCATATATGCTATGTGAAATTGTTAGCAACAAATACTGGAATTTTCCAAATACTGCCGAGTTCATAAAAGAGAAAAATAGTGAACGGTTTGATGACAAAGTTGTTGTGCACTCTGTCACAAAGTGATAGCTAGTTTGAACATTGTTTGTAATGCAGCTCAACCAGTGATAAAAATAAATAAACAGCAACTACCTCCACCTACATCGTATTTCTTGTGACAATGAGATTTCCAGATGAAAGAGTGGTGAAAAAAAAAATTACTTCACAATATATGAGATGAAGTAAGAGGTGTACAATGACTGGATCGAGAGGATGTCCAAAGATAGTTATGATTATACGAGTTGACAACTTGAACGAACTGGCCACAATGTGCACATATGAATGCAAGTCAAGGGAATATAAGATGACATGTATGTGGTAAAAGACAGAAAAATCATTAAACTAGAACAAGTAAAACTTACCATGTTGATAATGACCGTTGGGATCAAAGCCACCACCTGCATGTTCTTCTAATGCTGCTGCACTCTGATCTTGCTCCATGGCGATGATATGTGGATCAATAGTGGATTGTTCTTGAGAGGCTTTGTTGCCAGAGGAAGGTTGAGCAGTGGTAGTTGGTGTTTGCGACTCGGTGATTATAGGAGAAGATGGATGTTCGGAAGGAGAATCAGTTTGACGATGGCTTGTTTCAGTCATTTTGATTATCTGTCTAGATTCTTAGTATTCAGTCCAAATAGAAAAATTCGTTGTTGAAATAAAAAGACAGTGTGATGTGAAGTGGACTTTTGGAAAGAATCCAAATGCCCGAGTTGTTGTGATTGTTGTTGTTGTTTTATTGTTGATCTCGAGTGGTTATTCTCGAGGGCGGAACTCTTAAGTAGACAGCCTTGAGCAGCCAAACCACGCTAATCAACCATTCACCCAAGTTCTTCGATAACAAAAACATTCAACAAAAGCATATGGCGGAATTGGAGATAAGACTCCACCGTCAAAAATTCACTGGAGGGCGGGGTTAACCAAAAGCTTCAATCAGAAGTGTTTGCAGAAGAGGGGTTGATAGTACGGTTCGGAATTGGAGAAATTGTTGAGATGCTTTCATCAACATCAAATGGTATAAACTGCCTTGTAATACAACAAGCTAAAATAATCCAGATCTTGAAAGGGTGCTGAAGGGACATCTTTAACAAAAAATGCGAAGTTCTGAACATCGCACTGAGAAACAAATGCAAGAGCCACGCAGACGAAAGGCTCCGAAATTCCCGCACAAAGAGCCGAAGATTTGTTAGATGTATCAGAGATTAACATACCTTTGATGGATTAGAAGATATGGGATACTTTGCACCGGGTAACAAGAATCTAACGCGCCAACGGCTCATTTCGGATCTTATTCCACAGGGTAATAAATCCCACCGTGAGAACTCTTAGACAAACTGGAGGAGCCTTGCTGTGACCATAGCAGAACTTATCGGGATCTGTTGACAGTGTTGAAGAGTGTTAAGCCTAGCTCGATGCTAGGTCAGTTGATTTTCACCACAGGATATTACTTTTTATACTCACCCAAATAAAGTACTATAGTTGTGACAGTCATAGGAATAAGAGACGGTGTGCTGCAACTATCGACAGCTTGCTACTCGTAGATGGCGATGGTGTTGCATTCAAATTCTGTCTTGAAACTATCTCTTTCAACTTAGGCATAGAAGCATGGCTAGTCAAATATCTAGATACAATTCGTCTGAAAGATAATAAATGGCCCATACACTCCTGCACCTTTGGTAGATCATTCACTTCTAGTTGCAAATAGAATACTTATTCAATAAATGACGATGGCAAAGGCTCTTTAGAATTTTCAAGCAGATCGAGGCACGAGGGCAGTGAGCAAGGAACTTTCGCTGCCGTGGTTTAGTATCTTCAATGATGTGTGCTATCATACAGGGTGTGGATCGGACTCACATCGTTAAGTTTAATTGATATAACGTCAATATATGATTATGCCAAAGAAACATTATTTCCCCCCTAGAAAAACTTAGAGAGTGGCGAAAGAAATCCCGGCTATATCTAGGAACACAGGTTTTGAATAATCGGCTTTGGAAGGTGACCAGTATTTGTAAGGAACGGAATGGTTAGATCTAGTCTGTTGGCTGTTAGTATCAAAGAGAGCGTGCAATACCAGCAACAAAGAGTAAAATATATAAGATCTTAGATTTATAATGGATGCAAGAGCGTTTGCCTTCAACTTCACATTGAGAGATATGCTATCCACCATATTGGACTTGTTCCCAATCGGGAATTTAGTGTCTATTTTCTGCTGATATTATATTATAATCTTGTGATTGTGCAAAATGTGTGAAAAGTCTGACAATTGTCAAACAGACACAAAACGCTTCCAATTCTCCGCCAATATAGTCACACCGTCTTCGAGGTCCCAACCTTTGATCTCGCAGATCTTCCGACACATATCCTCCAACAGATGATCCATTTTTTCGCCAGCAATATGGAGATCACTTTCAACCAGAACACGATCATCAGGCACAGCTTTAATGACTTCAATTGCTTTAGCACTAGCTGGTGAGGACATGTTTATGGCTGCTGAAAATGAGAAGAATATCTCAGCTGGGACTGAAGAATGGAAATATTGCTTGAGAGTGTCCGGTGGTCCAGAATATGAATGGAGACAGATACGCGGAGGGAATGGTTTTTCTGTGTCTTTCTTTGATTCATCTTCTTCTTCATCTGTATCATCCAAAGCAGGCGCTACTCCAGCAATTCTTTTCTTCTCTCGTTTGCTGAGGACTTGCCGTTCATGACCCTTCCAAGTCTCTTGTAAGGTGTCAAACAGGACGCCGTGCGCTTGCACTCCATGAACGGACACTGATCTCTGCATTTCACCTGCAAGCTTCAATTGAGCCTTGAGTATCACCTTTTGGTGACTCATTTGAACTCGATACGGCGTAAGACGTCTCCCTTCTCTTCCACCGGGTGTGAGACCTGTATCTTTAGAGTTTTCGACATCTCCGGACCACTCGCTCGGTAAACGAAATTGCTTGTCTAGTCCAATTTCTCCTACAAGTGCCAGCGGATACTGCAAAAGATACTCTTTGGTTTGACGCAGAAATTGCGTAAGGGGGCGAGGAGATGGCAATGACAACAGAAACTGTTTGTCGACGGGGCTCGGCGTCAGAACTTTTCCATAATGCTCGATTCTGAAAGCTTCAGTATTGAACAAAGAGTTATCAAATGATTCTTTGGTATCATCGAATATTTGATACGAGAACCAAGGATGCCATCCGAAACAAGGAACCATGCACTCTGTATTTGGATGGTCCTTTGCTTGCAGCTTTTTCAAACCATAACTATCAGCAACTTGAGCAACAAGCGCTTGGTCTTGTGCTCTGGTAGCCATTACTGTTAGAATCCTTGCTTTCATTAAAGGCATCGATTCGATAGAATCCATGGTATCTGTTGGATGGCAATGTGCATCATAAACACCAATATGCCAAGGGAACTCGGCATTTTCCGCCATTCTATCCAGTTAGGGTCGATATCATATAGGGGGGAGGGGGGGTATGAGACAACAGTATCTAATTTCTCTACGGATTTATACCTTGTGGAGAGACGTCTGGATGGATTATTAAGTGAGGTCAAAACACACAAGTAGATCTTCAACTCCAGACATCACCTAGTAGCGGCCGCATTACCGCACGGACTCCGCAAGCATATCACCCCACCACATATTTCACATGCAAATCATACCAAACCGAGCCAAACAAAGCGCTACTTGATATATATCCCATCATCGTGAACACATTTGATTTGGGGAAAAAAATTCCGTATCAATTGCTTTCATTGAATATGTCTTGAAATATTGACTAATTGGCTGAAATCATGAAGCTATTTAGCGCCTTTTACGCCGTCATTTTACCTTTCCTCTTCTTCTTCACGTTTCCAATCGCAGTGTTCGCAACTATCACTACAACTTTTGCTTTCTGTGTCCTCTGCTTTCGAGTCGCGATTGTATACATTGAACTCGCCCTTGCAGTCATTCCATACTATATCTGTGGGCCCAAAGCTGAAATCAAAATTGCACAATCCAAAAGAGCAATTTACAACCCTCCAAATTCACCTATTCGTCGTAAGAAACGGAGGAGCAGCGCTAGCAGCAGTCAATCGGCTACTGGTTCAACCACTCCAGTACCAGCTCATATCTTGAAGGGCTCAGCGTCAATGCTTGGATTGGGCCAAAGTGTTGGACCTTCCAGAGATTTCGAAGGTGTAGGTGGATGGCGTCTGGGCGACAGCGGATCTGATGATGATGCGCTATGGACGAATATGAATTCTAGGCTAGAACTCCCCGCAAATCACGGGAGGAGACATCATCAGCGATCTTTGACATCTGCTAGTCTCCCCTCAGAAGAGCCGAGAAGTCGAAGTCCGGAGACGACAATGAATTCATCAAAGGCTAGAACACCGCCCTCAATTGGACTCGGGTTGGGAGGGGAGAATTATTTTCCAACAATGACTCCAAGCCCGAGAACTAAGAAAAGGACTTCTTTTGGGTCCGTTTCTGGATCACTCGCTAGCTCCAAGGCTAGTTCAGTTGTCAATATGAAGCAGATATGAGCTATCACTGACTGGATTGGCTTACCACGAATTATGGCGGGAACGGTACACAGTACGTATCTTAGGCGTTTTGGAAAGGAATTGAGGACAGTAAATAGGCCAGGCTACAGCTCAATAATGGAGAACTTCGGAATACAGCTATACAGTACCGTGTATCTGTTTAGACGGCAAGCTTTAAGGATTGATACCTTCTTGGATGGACATTGAAAGCTTTTGGATCCGGTATTTGGGGTGTCTTTTGATTTTGGGTCAAGGTAGAAAAAATTCTTTGAACTTTGGGGCACACATTTGATATAGTATTTATACATCTGGATTATTGTTCGTAAAATTTCATACAGCTCTTCATCTGCTGATCGTGGCATCAGCCATATTTCATCTGCAAGTCAATGCAATACCCAATGATCCTAGCACCAAAACTCCAACCGACTCCAGAAATCTTTCCAAATCATTAACATCATCACTCAACCAATCCATCCCATCTGTCTTATCTCTACAAAGTCTGCCAAAAGTAATTCGCGTAGAAAAACTTTGAGAATTTAGCATCCATGTTCACCACATGTACATCCCCTTTCTTTCCATTTCGGATAATAGCCTTGGAGTATTCTCCACTCTCTCTGTCCCTCTCAATATCAATGCCTAGCCCTCTATAGACCTTCAATTTGAGACTAATCTCATCGTCCACCTGGCCTCTCTTTACGTTCTCCCCTCCTTCCATGCCCTGTTGTTCTAATTCTTGCAAGCGGGCCTGAAGATCCGCAAGTTGTGATGAGAGACGTTCAGATTCTATCTCTAAGTCACTAGCTGCTTTCGCAATACGAAACTTTTGCGTGTCTAAAGTAGCTATTTCGGAAGCGTGTGCAGTTGGGGAATGGGCGGAAACGGTCTCGAGATGATTGTTGTTGAGAATATTCAAGTTTCTCGATAGTTCTTTATATTGTTAGTATGCCATTGCGATTCTTGATATTATAATTTTGGTCACTTACTTTTCAATGCGCCCTCTGCTTCCCGTACTCTGAGATCTCGAGCTTGTTGTAAAGTTGATAGAGATTCATTGATGCGCGCAACAGCAGATTTATCGGGAACAATATTAAAATTGCCAAGTGTATGACGGATGAGAGTCGCAGGATCTTCGTCGAGTAGCATATTGCAAATTATTTGAAGAACAAATGTGAATGTAGTTGTTGTATATCTGTGATTTTGTTGTAGTGAAGCAAAGAGTTGAGGTTTCGATGTAAACAAACAGGGCCCGCTTCTGACAACTAAAAAAGGTTGCAAAGGCAACCTAAAAATCCCATGCGGCCGCACCACATGACGCTATAGCTACTCCATTCAACCTTAGAGCATCTTTATCCATTTCAAGTACCTAAACAATTTCATATCGCAACTTCCATACCTAGTATTCCTTTTTTGAAGAATACAGAATTTAATAAGAACGTTTTGAAGATGAGTGGCGGACTTCCATGTAAGTACAAATATGGCTACCGAAATATTGGATACCCAGCTCCATACTCGTTTCACAGTATTTCTTTATGCATTTCGCCTGGAATCAGTGATGCTAACAAGACTGGCTATACCAGATGCCGCAGATGCTGAAAGGTTAGTTTTTCTCCAGGGGACAACGGTGGAAAAGCTATGAAACGTCAGGTCTAATAAGATGTCAGCCCGTTGAAGCCTGCAGAACTCCAAGTTCTAAGAGCGCAATATGAGAAAGAGGGCGAACATGTTGGCGTGCAGACACAGTTCAACTACGCATGGGTTTGTTCATCCTGCATTCTTAGTTTCTCTGGCCAGTCGCTAACTGAATCAGGGATTGATCAAGTCAAATTCTCGACATGAACAACAAGAGGGAGTTCGTCTCCTCTCAGACATATTTCGCACATCCCCAGAACGAAGAAGGGAATGTCTCTACTACCTCGGCCTTGGCAACTACAAACTGGGAAACTACTCTGAAGCACGACGATATAATGATTTATTAATGGAAAAGGAACCGGAGAATTTACAAGCAAGCAGTCTGAAGGGGTTGATTGATGATAAAGTTGCGAAAGAAGGCTTAATAGGTGTTGCGATCCTCAGTGGAGTTGCTATTGCTGCTGGAGTTGTGGGCTCGATGTTATTCAGAGGTGTGAGTAGAAATAATAGATAATCGGCGGATCAAATTCTCCAGAGGCTCGGATGAACAGAATGAACGTGTTTATACATGATTTGGGGGAGGGGGGGGCTTTTTTGATATACCATTGGGTGCGGAAGTGCGATTTTGCATCATTAGAACAACTTCACTGTTCAATGTTCAACTGTTCCATCTTTCGAAATGTGACTTAGGCTGCATTTGATGTGTGTGATTCATCGCAGTCTCAGTTTTGATTCTGACCTCAATCTAAAATTCGCCTTTTCTTTCAGCTTGGGGAATGGTTATTAGAATGCGTAAGAATGTTATCGGGTGAGCGTGGTAATGTTTTACTCCTGTGCCTCCTGCAAGCAAATCCCAATCGACATGATTGTGCGACGACTGAATATTCGAAGTACAATCAATCTTCTAATAAGCTTACCCAATGTCAATATCACACTTGTAAACAACATAATAACATACTGTATGTAGTACTCCGTAGTACGTACGATACTTCTTGTTATAATCTGGAGAATTGATGGATTGTTATTGTTCGTTCTGAAAGGACCAGTACATATACATCCATACCCACCCAGTATACCTAGCGTTGCCACCATCCACTCACAATCTGAACCCCCTGTCATAATTGATAGAGCCATAGAGCCATAGAATCGATTACTTTGCGTCACTGACCCCATCCATCTCAAATGAAATGTATAGAACCACCAACTTCAATGATAAACTTCCCTTCCCTTCTCTTACTCTTACTCTTACTCATACTCACACTCTCACATCAACAACAAACTTCAAGAAACTTCAAATCAGTTTCACTCCTTCACCCTCTTCACCTTCTTCACCTTCTATTTAAATCTACCATTGTATGGTGAATTATTATAACGACTTTCAATAATCAAATAATACTACTTTCAACTTACGTCTTACGTCCTTCGTCTTTCTTCCCCGCCTAACCACATAAATTTCCGATTATCAATCCAAAGACGATCACAACGAGGCAGTTTTCCGAACTACAGTGTGCAATCTTACACTACAATAACCGTGGGTTGATTGCGCCTTGTGCTGTCCACACACATTTCAGAGCAATCACATACGATACACCACACCGATTACGATATCCTCAAACCCCCTGTCGGTCGGGGATATAGGTTAACGAGCTTCCCCGCTCTCATTGTAAGATAGAGACAAGTCGAAGCAAGCACGCCAAATCAACCACTCTGGCTTTACGAGCGCTGCGCACGACAGGCCTGGCATTATCTCTCGGTTTGACTGCCCTTGGGGCATACCAAACGTTCAGAGAAGCCATGGCTGACCCACGAAATGGAACTGGTGGTGGTAGACATTTGGATGCTACGGGAGAGAGGGAAGTCGTTTACTGCCATCAATGCGAGAATGAATGGTATCAGGATGAACATGGCTTGGTATGTCCAGCGTGTGAGGGAGAAATTATTGAAATAGTAAGTTTGCAACTTTCAGCAGCTCTTTGTTTGATGTCATTTCTGATCATTTCATTAGGTCGATCCAAATAGCGACCCTCGTACTGGCATGGGTAATTCTCCAGAAAATGCACCATTGCGCGATCTTGATAATCATAACCCTTGGGCCGATGATTCAGATCCGGAAGAAGCGGATATTGAAGAACACATTACACATGGTCCAAATGGCTCTATTTTGATTTCGCAAACAATAAGAACGTCCGGACCAGGCCCATTTGAAGCCAACCGAATCATTAATCGACGGAGGCGGGCCCCGGGTGCTGATGGAGGAGACGATGATACAATGCGAGATTTTCAAAGCATGCTAGGAAATCTATTGGGTCCGAATTTGAGAGAAGCTCGCACCGGTCGATCAGGTCATGATGACTTATTCCCACGAGCCGGAGAATTTCATACGGGTGGTGGTGGAGTTGGTACCGGAATAGGTGGTCGTCAAGGACCTCGTATTGTTGGTGGCCGATACACATTTGAAGGAACGCTTGAAAATGGTCGACTAAGGCCAAGAGATACAAATGGCCCCCAGGGTCAAGGAGCGCCTGTTGAGGATTTGTCTACGTATGCACCCCTTAATTCTCATTTTGTCAATGTTCGTGAGCCGGGCAGAGCTCATGCACTTCCTGTTTCCAATCTTATGGGCATGTTCCAGGCCATACAAACGTTGGATCCCACTACTTTTCCTGGCATTCGTTCTGTTCTCACAGCTCAGTACCATTTTCCCTTTCGCATTAATTTGACGACCTTTTGCTGACTTAATTATCAGACTTATCTCTCATTTATTCTCTCAAATAGGAGCCGGGCCTGGTGGAGCAGCCGCAGGTGAAGATGGCGAGGCTCGTCGTCCTGGAATGCCACCTCCTGGTGCTATGGGCTTGCCAGCTCTTCTTCAGTCACTTTTCAATCATCCAAATGCAGTACATGGTGATGCTGTGTATTCGCAAGAGGCATTTGATCAAATCATGTCACAATTGATGGAACAGCATCAACAATCCAACGCGCCCGGTCCTGCCCCTGCTGACGCCATCTCATCCCTTCCAAAGAAGGCCCTCGACGAAAAGATGCTTGGCCCCGAAGGCAAAGGCGAATGCAGCGTTTGCATGGATGATGTTTTTATTAGTACTGAAGTTGTCGTGCTTCCTTGCTCCCACTGGTTCCATGAGTCCTGCGCCAATGCCTGGCTCAGCTCACATAATACCTGCCCTATTTGCCGCAAAGGTATCGGAGCCGATGAAGCATCCGCCTCGTCTGCTAGCAATGCAGGAGGATCGAGCAATTCACCAACTTCGCAATCCCCCACCTCACCAACTAGCCGTCGTGCTCGTCTTTCTCGTTTCAACTCGGAACAAAATGACCGGATGGCCCGAAATGAAGCTCGATTGGAAGCTATTCGCAACGGTCGCTTCATGCCCCCTTCCGGCCCTTCCCCTTCCCAAAGAAGAGAAACAGAAAGACAAGCTGAGAGAATGACGGAAGATGCAATGGCGGGCAATTTCTTCATTAGTCCTACCGCTCAAAGTGAAAATATGCCGGGTTATTTTCCAAGTGATAGTGCATCGACACCTCCAGCTTTTGGTAGAAGAGATTCTGGTATGAGTACGGGTGCAAATGAACACAGGAGAGGATTTGGAAGCTCAACACCAAGCTTCTCAAGGGAGAGGCCGAGAAGTCAAAGAAGTGGGAGTGATAGTTCGACAAGAGGTGAGGGAGCTGGAAATGGAGGATTGGGCGGATGGTTTAGAGATCGTTGGGGTACCGGTAGGAGGCAGGAATAGATGGGTCTGCGTGCATAATTGAAAGGGTGAATTTGAAAATTTCAAAATGAAAGGATGGGTTATAATTGATGGATGGATGCTTTGGTAGAGCATACCAAAGAACATTGATGGTAGTGTCATTAAAGTCTACGAAACAGTTTTCCGGCATTCCAATACGTATCTATCCATCACTTACGTTATTACGATACGATACGATGCGAGATGATATACACAGGATTTGAGAGGAAGAAAGTGAGCATGGGGTTGAATCGATTTTGTTTCTTAAAATGTTCTTTCTTTAGCAGAGCCGAGCTGGACAGATGACACTCGGTGTTTCCTTTTGAAGAGCTGCCATGCTCTCCTCTGGAACTTTCTTTGGAAGAAATGACGGGCGACTGGATGTGGGTGGGTGGGAGCAAGAAAATGGAGAGGCTGTTGGGATAGTGGAATAGTGGAAAAGCGTAACGCTGAACAGGGCTGGATTTGAAAGAAAATGACAGTGAGAAACTGTTTATAGTTTTTCTCTACAGATTACTAGGTAGGTAGGTACATAGAAGAATTATGAGATGGCTTGAGATGATGAGATGAGATGAAATGAGATTATGTGGATGAGTGAGTGCGAGGGGGTGGAAAATTGGGACGGGCAGTGAGGGAATACCTATCTAGGTATTATAATTACGTTGTGCTTCTTGACGAGTTGTTAAATTTATAAGATGAAATATGATGTGTGTGTGATATGAGATGTGAGATGTGAAAAGTAAAGGTAGAAAGAATACCATAATGTATACAGTATCTGCATGGCTATTTATTCCTCTTCTATCTTATAATTCCATCATATTCAATCCGAAAACATGCTCCTGTTTTACTCAATCATTCGATCATATCCTAGTCCTCATCCTCATCCTATCTATCTTATCCTATCTAACCTATCCCAACTACGTTACCCTACTTAGTCTGCATATCTACACGAGCCTCCTGACTCCAAATCCGCATCCGCATCCGCATCCGTATTCGTATTGACAATCCGCATTCGCATAATCACCAGGTAGTATCTTCTCCCTCCTCCCCTCTCCTATTCTCATCTTTCATCTCCCATTTACTTATTTACCCGCCTACTTACTCACCCACACTCACACACTCACTCAGCCTTCTCCCCTAGCAATCCAGCAACCTTGGAATCCAGAGAAAAGCTACAATCATTTCAAACCAAAGAAGGAGGCGAAGAAGAAATTCACACATAATCACTCAGAACCTGGACTCTCGTCCGCGCGACTTGTGAGCCATTATCTCCGTCGCCAATTTTGGTCATAATATCGATCATGCGGACTATTTGATTATCAGCACGCACACTCATTCAGGAACGACTCTCTGAGTGACGGAAGAGAAAAGAAATGAGAAAAGAATAAACATACCAATATCTCCCTTAGCCCTAACAAACAATGGATCTTTTCCCAATTTCTCTGCTCCATCTTCATCTTTGACCACTTCCTGCAACGTATTTCCAATCATCATACATTCCAGGAATGCGCGATGATTGAAAACCCACCAAACTTTACTTTCGCTCTCGAAGAGTTCATACAGGAGGAAGAAAGCGCCGATAGCTTCGTGAGCCGCATTTAAAGTTCCTCGGACATCTATTTGGACCTCTGGACTTTCACTTGAATGGAGTAACATCACATTATGGAAGTAATTACTCGTCAAGAAGAGTGTTTGTCGTACAAGACGCTTGTTAGTTTCTGCTACTATAGAAATGGAATCGCGGTCCCAGGAGCGGAAGACGTCTGGGAAAGAACGATAGACGGCTTTAAAATCGGAAATGAGTTTGTGTTTTTGGCGAGCGGTGGGACAGATGGGGAGGTCTAGCGAGCGGGGAGAGCAAATGCTTTCTTGGACAAGGTTGGCGAGAGTCCAACATCCACGGATATAAGCTGTATCGTTTGGATCGCAGTTAGCGATAGAGCCGGAATCATCGATGAGGTCCTCTACGTTGACGTCTGTATGTGTTGCGCTTGGTGGGAGAGAAAGTAGAACAGTGAGGAAGGTATCTTGGAGCAAGACTGCTTGCCAAAGTTTTCGACGTTGCTGTTTGTCAAAGATAGATGCATTTGGAGTGACAATGTTAGGATCGCGATGGAGGCCCATAGCATAAGATTGTCGAATGAGTATACCAGCGAATGCCCATCCGTCAGAAGCATGATTGTCGTTGATGAGGAAGTATGTGATGAGAACCATGGCTTGAATTGAGCGCATCGATGCTTTATTAAGATATGAACCGAGGCGAAGCGATTGATGAGCTGCAGATACATAGAACTCGGCAGTTTGTTGTCGTTCCTTGGGTGGGGAATTGTTGACAAATTGGGTCCCCAAAGCTATCATGGAGAATATCATAGCAACTAGAGCAGCATCTGTTCTATCTCTTTCGGGTCCTGCTAATGACCAGAAATGTTCATAATCGGCATAAAAAGTTTGTCTGTGAAGCATAGGATAAACCGGATCGACACATTCGAAATATCGCTCCATCAAGATGTCTGCTTGGTCCTTGGCCGGTAACACTGAAATCACTTCCGGAAGTCCTCCTTGACATGTCCAATAATTTGCAAAGGGGTGCTCTGAGCCAATACCAAAAACATTCGAGGCTTTTGGGTGCGAATAAGGTACATTGGAAAGCAGACCGGTAGACGAAGAAACAGAGCCCCTAGATGCACTCCTCTCGCTTGGATCTGGTGCTTGTCTTGGTCGTTCGACAAGATTTCCTGCTCCAGGGCCCAACTTCTTTGGTGGCTTAGTCATACGTCGAGCATTTGCAGTCGTCCTGTTTGTCTCCCTAAAGATAACATTAGATATTATACAGAAGATATCATGGTAATACCAACTCGAGTATGTTTGCTGTTGGATGATACACGCATTGTGATTGTCGCTTAATACCTAAACGCTATGTTATTATAGTTTATCTAGAATGAAACATACTTATACTTACATGCAAGACAATTTGGCCGGCCCCTATCACACTAGATATAAATTAATATGCATTTCGATAAATTACGAGACAAATGAGAGAGTTCAGAGCTCAAGCAATAAACTTTGTGAATGATACATAATATCACAAAAACCTAAAAGATAAGGTGGAATCTTCATAAGTGTGGAGGTGGATCCCCAGGTGGGTTACAGCAGTACGACCGGGAGAATGACATCCTTTCCTATATTCTCCGATGTAATTGTAATTTGCATGACCCATCGCAATGGTCCAAGACTGGGGAAAAGAATCGTAATGTGTTCAACTTTGACCAAGATAAACCACGACATATAGTGTGCAGTATATATGTAGATATATCGTAAGTAGAACGTGGAAGCAACTTTGCTTGGAATTCAATCATATATGTCGTTGGAATTCAAGAGTCGAAAAAGACATTGCAGAGTACGACTAACCTTTGTTTTACGTTCTACACATTCAACACATGATAAGGTAGGCTTGTTACGCTTTTGTCTCTTCTTGGGAGGTTCTGCTGTCAGACCGTCTTCCCTTTGTATTGGACTTGTTACTGGAGATGCATTGAAAGTGGTATCCGTAACTGTCGGGGAAGTTGTTGAAGCGTATGTAATTGTCCCATTGTATACGAATGCGGGGGAGACAGGTCCAATAGGTCCAATAGGTCCAATAGGTCCAATAGGTCCGCTGGGTCCAAGAGAGCCAATAGAGCCAATAGGGCCAATAGGGCCAATAGGTACACTTCTTTGATCCATCTTCTCTGCAATTCCGACTTCCCCCTGTTTGTATTATTCAGAGCCGGTAGCTTGGCTCAATGGGTCTGTATCAATATCAATCAATGTACAAGGAGTGGGAATTGGTCGGTTGGTGGATGGAAATAAGAAAGGAAAAAGAGCGCAGGCGAGA
The DNA here is from genome assembly GCA_004916875.1 of Botrytis galanthina. NCBI lineage: Eukaryota > Fungi > Ascomycota > Leotiomycetes > Helotiales > Sclerotiniaceae > Botrytis > Botrytis galanthina. The sequence goes on from PQXL01000109.1 coordinate 71,465, forward strand.
ATGGGAGAATGGGAGAATGGGAGAATGCGAGACTGCGAGAATGCGAGAATGCGAGAATGCGATTGATTGTTCGGGAATACGAACAATAATAATAATGGATGGGGAAAGCTGGACTCGACGACTGAGGAGGGACGGGGACGGGGACGGGGACGCAGGTCAAGTGATTTGCTTCCTGAATAAGCAAAAAGCGGGGAAATTGGCATGGGAAGGGAAGGTGAAAGATAAAGGTAGGAGCTAGCAATCATTGCAATTGAGAGAGAGAAAGCGTTCACGTGACGATATCAAAGAAAACAAGATACAAGACATCAGTAGGAGAGAAATGTCAATGTTTGCTTCTTGTCTATCTCCAACCACCGACCGCCGATCGCAAGGTTCCGTTTCCATTTCATTGCATGAACCATTCCATTTCTCGTATTAATGTGATTATGTAATATCAGGGGTCCTAGATATCCATACTCTCTCACTCTGTACCTACCTAGGTAGTAATGTACCTACCTAGCACGTGCCTTGTATACTTTCACGTCGCGTGTCCACCAACGCGTCCCAAGGTTGTTCGCGCTTTTCGATAAGAAAGTACCGGTACGTGCTCAATCAGGTATGGAATTGAGTAATTAATTTTATATCTCAAGAATTACTGGAATAATTCAATGGAATTTACATCCACCCCAGATTTACCTCCAACATCCGATCCAGCATTACTCGAAGATTGGGAGGATTCTTTCGACCCGTTACATCTACCGTCAAACATTAAATCGGACGAATTCGACGCTTTACATTCACTTGAAGAGGAAACTCGGCTGAGGAAGAATAGAGAAAAGGAAGTCATCCAGCATAGAGCTTGGAAAGTCGCAGAGGTTTTTCGAAGCGAGGCAGATCATATTCAGGGTTAGAAATCTGACTTTCCTTCAAAGACTTTGGTTTGAGAATTATAATGCTTATGTTCCTGAAGAATCACCAGTCCGAATAGCTTCCTCGAAGCAGCAACATTCCTTCTTCATACCTTCCTCCCCGCCGGATCTCAAGATGCCGCTAGTATCATCGCCAATTGAATACCCTCAAAGTTCCTCACCACCTCCGATGAAAAGGCCGCATCCAACAAAAGCGTCGGACCTTAGAAAACCACTTAATGTTGGAGGGTTTCTGTTAGATGATGGCTCAGATATTGAGGAAGACTTTGGACAACCTGCGGCAAAGAGACAGATGACTGAGAAACCCACTGATCCAATTATCATACCGGAAGAAGAATCACAACAAGACCTCGCAAAGGAGATACAACCTTCAAGGACAGGGCCACGCCAAACTGTAGGCGGTTTTATGATTGACGAATCTGATGAGGAAAACGAGGAAGATTCAGTGGTGGAGGTTTCGCGAGACATACAATTGCCTAAACCTGCCTTCGAACCTTCAACAAATTCCACTGGGAATAACATTAGTACCTCCACGCTACCAGTCTTCCTGAATAACATAACGAGAAAAGCTGGAGACATACAAACATGCTCAGGGAAGTCTTTCTCAATAAACCTTAAGAAGAAGGCTGCACCTATATCGTTCGAGAAGTTGGTAGCAGCTAGATCTGTGACAAAAGCAGGAAAGGCAAAGAAGAGTTACTATGGGATCAACATATCTGAGTTGGTTGAGGAAGCTTCAAAGGAAACTAAGGCGAAGGAATCAAGTAAAGCTGAGACCGGAAATGAAATCATACCCTCGATTGAGAATCTTGTAGGGAAGAAACCGCGCAAGACATTGATGTGGACTGAAAAATATAGGGCAAGACATTTTATGGAATTGTGTGGAGATGATCGCACACACCGTCAAGTACTCCGATGGCTCAAAGCATGGGATCCCATTGTATTCCCTAAATCCGGAAAACCTAAAGTTGCACCAACGAAAAAGTTCGGGGAACCAGATGATGAAAAGCCTCATCGCAAAATCCTTTTGCTTACGGGACCTCCTGGTCTTGGTAAAACTACTTTGGCACATGTTTGTGCTAGGCAAGCTGGTTATGAAGTTATGGAAATCAACGCGAGTGATGAACGAAGTCGAGATGTAGTAAAAGGTCGAATTCGAACAAGTGTTGGCACGGAAAACGTCAAGACTGGTTCGACTGTTACATCGAAATCTGGACATGTATCGAAAAATGCCCATCCCCTTTGTGTGGTCGTTGATGAGGTTGATGGAGTTGTAGGAGGTGCTGGGGGATCGGGTGAGGGTGGATTTATCAAGGCTCTGATTGATCTAGTACTTCTGGATCAAAAGAATTCTTCGACAGTGGGCACGAATACCAATTACTCGAAGAAAAAGAAAGGTGATGATTTTCGACTTCTGAGACCCTTGATTTTGGTTTGTAACGATGTATATCATCCATCTTTGAGACCGCTACGCAATTCCAGTTTCGCCGAAATTATACATATCCGAAAGCCACCGTTAGATGCTGTTGTTCAACGAATGCAAACGGTTTTTGAGAAGGAAGGAGTGTCCTGTGATAGTGACGCTATTCGCCGATTATGTGAAGCAACGTGGGGAATAAGTCCGATGGATACTAAGAAGGGGGCTGAAGGAACTGGTGAAGGCGATCTACGAAGCATTTTGGTAGTAGGAGAATGGGCAGCAGGGAAACTCAGAACCGAATCTAAAGGCGAAAGACCTCGCTTAACTAGAAAATGGGTCGAACAGAACATGACTGGTGATCTATCTCATGGTGGAGGTGGTTCTCGGGCTGTTGGGCGAGGAGGTATCAAAGAAGTTGTGAACCGTGTGTTCCTGGAAGGTGCCGGTTTTCCTAAGCCAGCAAGTTTCAAAAACATAGTACCAGACGATGCATTTAATACAGGGCCAAAAACGCAGCTTGGTGTTGCCGAACTTGCTCGGAAAGCAGGTATGGAGCGCCTTGGTTCCATGATCGAGACGAGTGGTGATACTGATAGAATCATGACCGATATCTTTGGTGAATATCCTAATCAACCCTTCAATGATGACTCGATACTTTCTAAACCAGATGCTGCTTACGAATGGCTACATTTTCATGATAGTTGTTCATCACGCGTCTTTTCGGGTCAGGAATGGGAATTGGCTGGCTATCTTACTCAGCCCGTTCTAGCATGGCATCATTTATTTGCATCGCCCGCTCGTCACTATTTCCGTTCCGACAACCAACCAAACAAGAAGTGGAGTAAAAACGACGAAGATGCTGAACCGGAAGCAGAGCCCTTACCATTCACCGGTCCACGAGCTGATTTTTCGGCCTTTGAAATGGAGAAGTTAAACAGAAGCACAATTCAAGAACTCCAATCTCAACTTGACGCGAAACTTCTGAGAAGTTTTAGAAGTTGCGAGGATATCGCTATGGATTTATTGCCTTATGTTGTGCGTATGATAAGTCCAGAAGTAAAACCTATCATCGTGGGAGGAAGCGGCGAAACGAAAGGGGTAGCTAGTGTACGCAAGGATTCTGAAAAAAGAATGGTTAAGAGAGCTGTAGATGTTATGAGCGAAATCGGTGTAATATATGAGAGAGGAAGGTTGGAGGGTAGTGATGTAGCCGCGAAATGGGGTGCAAGTGAGTGGGTTTATAGGATGGAGCCACCTCTTGATACGCTAGTTACGTTCTTGACATCGCCGATCAAAAATGATGCGACGAATGTGAGATATGCGGTGAGACAGGTTTTAGATCAGGAATATCAGAAAAATATCATTGTGCGCGAGAATAAGGCGAGGCAGGCGAGGTTTAAGATGGGGAATGTGGATGGAGGGGATGAGGAATATTCTTTTGAGAAGGGGAAGTTTGGGAGGGGGAAGAGTGAGAAGAAGGTTCTGGGGGTGGGGACGGGAAATGAGATTAAGAAGGATTTCTTTGGGAGGGTCTTGGAAGATAGAGGGGTGGGGAGGGGAGCGGATGTGAGAGCGGGAGAGAATAGAGGGGCTGGAGAGAAGAAAGTGCCGGAAAAGAAAGTGTGGGTTACGTTTCACGAGGGATTCTCAAATGCAGTTAGGAAACCCATTACGATTGGGGAGTTGATGAGAGGGTTGTGAGGTTTTGGGGGAAGGGGGTTGCATACTATTGAATTGGTATTGCTCCTGTTACTGGTCTCAAGAACCGTGGAAGAAGTAATGAATCATGAATAAGACATACATACATACATACATACATACATACTATTGTACCATCACACCGACTCGAAATATAAATGAGAATCACATCTGTACCGTACCGCCAGTCATCTCACATTCCGTTCCGTCCTCCGAAGAAAAATATCTCGTGAAACTTTAGCTGTGATATGAAATATTACATACCTACCTATTTACTCCATCTTTTGCGATGGGAGATTTACTTGTGTTTTTGTGATGTTCACTCTTGCGTCTTTCCTTTTACTTGTTTCTTATAGTACTTGAATATTCGATATTTTTGTTTCCTTGAAGTTGAATGTATATTATTATTTCTTGAAATCAGGTCAAGGAGGGAAGGGAAGGGAAGGGAAGGGCAGGGAAGGAGGCTATTTAATTTAACTAAGTGTTTTTTTTTTCATCTTGACTTGTGACTTATGGTAGTTGTGGAGGTGGAAAATTGGATGTGTTGTGATATTAATGGTATGGTATGGTATGGTATGGTTGTTTGGTGATTGATAATTGATAATTGATGATTGGTGATTGGTGATTGGTGATTGATGATTATTGGAGGATGGGAGATGGGAGATGGATACTTCTTATTTCATTACATTTGCAAATGGGATGCAGTGATTAGGGATCTGTCTGGTTTTGTGGTTATTTTTCAACGGGAATTGGACTTCTCATCTATAGAATATGATATGGATAGGGCGATTGCTATGTGTTGTTGTTCTTTGCTGTTGTTTTTGATGCGATGGTATTGTTGTTTCCGCTGTTGTTGTCGTTTGTGCACTGTATACGGCATATCCTCCTCGTGAAATTAGGATTCAACTACACTATATAGGTACATAGTACATACACCTCCATATCTACTTCCATGAATACCATATTCTAGTATTTGAAATCTGCGGTTGAGATAGCCCCGTAAGTCCATATGACAGTTTTGATGTTGTGTGGTTAGAGAGAGGGATTGTGGAGGGGGGGTGAGGAGGCTTTTATTTATTGGTAGAGAAGGGTTGAAGGAAAGGGGATCGCTTAAGCAAGCCGGTGAAGCTGGTTTGTGCTAAATAGAGGGGGGTCTGGAGGGGAGCCCAGTTTCTTTGAAGTCAGGGGAGGGGGGTTTGGAGTGATGAGGGATATATCATATAATAATGTGAGTGGATGATTAGATTGGGAAATGGGAATGGCGATGTGGATGGTAAGAGAAAGAGAAAGAAGGTGTGAGTCGAGAGATGGATTTTCATGATTGAAGGTTAACTCAATTTTTGGCTCTATAAGATGAACTCTATCTCCCTGTTTTCATTAAGATAAGTGAAGGTGGTGAAGCAGTCTCGCGAACAAGCATGCCAATGAACCATCATAAATCAGTTTCTGGATAATCTGGTTGATTGGTTTGCGGTTCTTGTTATACCTACTGGAAGAGGCACGTTGCGCTGTGTACTCCATGCATGTGTTGTCATTTTGTTGGACAAAAGTACTCGGTGTATTTCTTGTTGTCGTGCTTCGAACTTTTTCATCGTCGTCTCAATTTATCCTTTAATGTTCATTTATCTAACGGACTTCCCTAGAATTTCATGAGATCCGTCAAGATGCAACGCGAGCTCTTGTAGCTCCAAAGGGGCTGAGATTCTACCAGCCATGATTTGTGCGTCTCCAGCTATGTTGTTACTGAAACTGGCATGCGGGAATGAGAGCTTTTACATATACAAGAAAGTGGGTATTCACTTTCTTCTCTAGATCTCCATGAGATCCGGTAGCGCTTCTTGTTGGCTTCGAACTATCTCTTACCTAACTTTGTGCTATCAGTCTTGTTATAAATTCTCAAATTCGGAGATGGTGGGATGATCATGGACGGTACGAAGAAAAGATGTATCAAAACTTAAGAAGGAAAAATAAGAATTGTTGCGAGGTTCGTTATGATAGATCTGAGAAGATTCGTGTATAGATTTGCGCAATTAATATCCGACGCTCTTCTTCATCTCAGGCAGCTCTGATATATGAAATATTCGCTGATAGCAAATGATTACAGCGACAATAATGAGAAACAATGGCAAGTCATGTCACAGTTGAAATTCAGTACCTAGGATTCTCCTCAAGCTCAACGTTCAATGTAGAAAGTGCGATTCTTCTTGCAGATGGCAGTGATCGAAGTACGAGGAACACACATTTTTATTAAGTTCCATTTCTTTTGGTTTCTATGATTCGCAGAAAGTCGTGTCTCTTGTATATTATATACACGAAAATCGAGATCTTAGATGAATCCACAAAGTACCTCCCTTGATACGATTCACAGACTCAACAATTCGTTAGTTTGGCTTCTCCTCACCGGATGGCTAACTCTGATTCATCTTTTGATGATTCACATGCATGCACGGATTAGGTTTCTCCTTGGCTTGTCCCATAGTCTCAAAATAAACCTCTATTCACCCATTGTTTCCTGCGCTATCGGTATGAATACCTAGCTGGTACATGCTATGGAAGCTTTTGAGACGCTAAAATATCCAACCAAATATACAAACAAGTAGGGCTCTGAGGCGCGGGAGAGAGTGCAATTTGCTAACTTTGATGATGAGCCTGCATAGAATCTGATGCGGACTCCAAAGTACCCGCTTGTACTTGTTCTCATCCGATGAATATTCAAGTGCTATTATTGGGATAGATTCTCGTTGCTACTTCATGTCATATTAACTTTCATTAACTTTCCATTCACATGCTACCATCTACATGAACTTCAGATGAACTGCAATAACCGCACAAATCGTGTGTAAAATTTACATCTTATGACTCTTTCCCCATTGAGAATCTAGTACGCTATTGGAATTGGCAGGGGAATCAATTCATAAAGATCCTCCTTCAGAGATCATCTCACAAGTTTTGAGAATTTGAATATGATTTTCGTGCCCATATATACCTAGATAAGTAAACTACCGAACCTTTACTTCGCATTCTCGGATATTCACCTAGGTTTTTTCAAATGACTACAAGACACATATAAAAGGCTTTAATATTGTTGTCCAAGTTAACAATTATAGAGTCCAAAACGACGAGGAAAGCCCTCAAGGCGACTTTCAAGCTAGCATTCCTGCTGGTGAAGCCTTTGAAGAAGCCGGAGTTTCTGTCCCGGGTTTTGTGTTTGAAGAATAAGAGTTCTTGTTGTTATGCATCTTGGTAGACACTCGTTGTCGTTTCTTCCCTGTCAGTACGGACTACATACAATTGATGGTGAGATGGCATAAATGATACTTATGTGATTGTGTGGGATGTGGTCTAACATATTGAGGCTTTCAGTTTGTACCCGTGTTCGAATTTCCTCCTCACATTCGAGTTGATCTTCAGTGACTTTTCCTACGTAGTAACAGAACACTTAGTCAGAATTCCTTGCGTACTTCCATCGCTCGCAGTGTTTTCCCCTAGATCACATTTCAACCCCTTTCGAGCACAGAAATCTCACTTATAAAGACTTTTGTGGAACACATTCAACGCCTGAGTACGTGTTGTGATTGGCTTCTGCCCCTCTGATCAGACTCACTACACAATTATTCACATACATATCTTCATATATTCACTCAATCTCCCCCTAAAAATAGACCCTCATTGCCCAGGTACTCTGAGATTTGTTTTCTTCTTTTCCATGCTTCGTTCCTATAAAGTGGACGATGCTCACTTGAATTGCAATTTCTATTCCTGGGGGAAATTTCCGCGTATCATCCGACCAAAAAATATGGAATTCCAGACACGAGACATGACCTACTCACCTCTTTCACACAAGCGTATTGAGATATGCGCGATCTGCGTCCACATACGAACTTTTGACACGTTGAGATATCACAGTATAGCTTCCAACTTCAAATGCTGCCGATGAAGTTTACTAAACTTTGGACAATAAAGTTCGTGAATCCTTCGGTGATGAATAAATGGTGACCGTCTCTGCTGGAATCGTAAAAAAATTTGGCCGATGCAAAATGAAAACAATCTCGTGTTTATTTATTCACATCAAATTACGCCATTTCCTTTATGATTATATTTTCGATAGGCGTCTTCAGAACAACACAGTCCTCCGGAATCATACCCAAGTATGTAAGAATCAAGTTCTGATGATCGCCTAGGCGATTATATAGAATTCGGTTACTGAGAAAAGTGACGCAATGAACTTTCATTAGATATGATGAGTTGGCTGTATGTAAAATCCAGATACCAGCGCTCGAAATTTCTATGCACATGGTCTTGTGATCTATCTAGTGGTACTTGTGTGAACAGTGAATGATCCACTACCCTCCACTTTTCATTTCCATTCTCCATTCCCATCTATAAGTTACCACTTGATATCTTTCGAATCTCCTTTCTCTTTGTAAACCCAAGTTCTCCAAAGACCTCCGAAGATCATAATGGTCGCGGTAATTGAAGATTCGTGAAACAGTTGAAAGAGTAGCAATTTAGTCTCAGACGCCTCGTTAGTTGACAGCAATGATTTAACTCGGAGGATAAATTAAGAGAAACAAATGAATAGTAATATTTCATTGAGAGATAATCCACAGTATTAATCATTGGCAGCAGAAGTTATCTTTGCGTTAAACTGTTTACACTGCCACTTATCACATATCTATCAATGCTTGTGTCACTGCCATTTCTCTCGGAAAGAATCACAGATTTAAGATTGTGGGTGCTTGAATCCATGTTACACGTAGAAAACTCAATAAAAATGTGTAGACGTTCAACAGGTAGCTCGAAACTATAACCTGGCCTTTGGTCCTGTCATAAATCTATTTCTTTTTGCACTGAAGTGCTTCGTTTAAGTTGAATATGGCCGTATTTATGGGCATCACCATTCCCCAACGATTCTTTCTTCTTCTCATGTTAGTCTCTGATCAGGAGATAGGTGTTCACTATAGAATAAGGTGGTGGATTGGATATGGTGTTCAGTGAACGAGAAAGCCTTATAAGGAATGAGTTCTTCCCTTTGGAGTCAACACCGAGAAGTATCTCGACACTGGTATCTGCTGTAAGAGAAATTTAGGGACTAGTGATTAGTCAACCTTTCTAGAGAACTCCTCTATCCGGTTTTCGCCAATATTTCCAAGAAGCAAGATGGAGTACAAAAGCTCAGTTATTGAACTTTATTGTTGTCAATTGCTAACCTGGCGCAATCGTTGCTGCTCGTTCAGAAATACAGACGAAAACCCATTTGAAGAAAAAATATCACAGTCTTTCGAGAATTGATGGCGAGAGCTGACTGTGTAGAATATTTCCTGGGAGTTTGAGATATGAGCTACGGTCAAGAAGCAATGGAGAAGCAATGGAGAAATAAGACGCGAAATCTTGTAGTATTCTCATCTTTCTTGTCTGACAGTTGATATTCAAAGAGCAGAACTATTTGGTGAGAATTTAAGCACTTCGAGAAGTCGCTTATAATTCAGCTAGGAGAATAAGTCTATGTTGTTTGTCGACATGTTTTTTCACCCCTTGATGATTCACTCTCTGAAGGTCAAGCTGAAATTCCACAAACACCGTTCCTTTCTCCTCTTAGACAGCATGCCTCACTGCCTCTGAATCAGTTGGATGTTGAGGTCGCACGACTGCTATATTCTCTATTTCACCTTGATCTGTGGAGATTTCTATGCTTTACTGAGACATATTTTCCTCTCAGAATTGATACTAATAATAAAGTACTACTGTTATCTTCTCCAAAAACGTGTCTACCTTATTCAATCCATCATAACTATACTGATTGTTCATCATCTCCCTGACAGCTGTCATCGCCTTTTCAAGAAACGGTTCTCCGGTCGCGTGATGTCTGATACTTTTGAAAGACTACCGACTAATGGCAGGTCACGTCATGATCCATCTCTCTTAGCAGAAAACGTAACAAATCCATTCATATTCATTTCCTATTATTTCTACAAGTAAGTACTGAATGTTGGTGCTTGAAACTGTTAGACCACATTGTGTTCCGGCTCTTCGTCTACAAGATCAACTCTCCAAACCATCATATTCAATTTTTGATAGAATCTCCCAAGTCAGCAAGGCTTCCCCAGGTAAAAACGACTTGAAAACCCGAGAAGAATTCATTCATGGCCGTTAGTATTGGCTATTATCACCAGCTTGATGAACTAAACACCAAATGACGCGACCCCCGCACTGGTATATCCTTGATATCCATGGACAACAAATCGTAGTGAAAATCGAGTCTATTACAAACATGTTTCTCAATAACTGATAGACAGAGCTGGCGCAGGAATAATTGCTGCGGCGTACCCCAAGGTTGTTACTCGAAGCCGGTGAGACGTAGATATATCTCTATACCGTTGTCAAGCAGAAAGATTCGGGCTGGATGAGAATACCTCATGAAATTGGATGAAGTCTTACGAATACATAGAAAGCAAGGTAAAAACATTATATATCACCAGATCAAAGTAGAATCTCCAAGGCCAAGACGCAATGTTATTTTGGTGACTTTGATGTAGCGTTTGTTATTAAGAGTTGGAATGTTCCAGGATAACCCAACTTTTCCTTCCTTGGAAGTCATTCATTGTTATGAGCACTTCGAGCGTCCCTCTCTCCAAACTTCGGACCAGAGTCATGACCAATAACCCTCATCTTCCGGCTCTGCCCCAGGGCCTCTCATCCCCGTAGCTTCCTGGCATCTCTAACATCGTGTTAGATCATGGTAAGCTAAAGAACCCAATAACCAATGTTTACCTTACATAGTCCTTTCGTATCTTCGATTTCCTGTCTCAGAAAGATACCACCGCAGTTTTCCGATGGCTGCTTGCATGGAACATCTATCGAAGTGCTTTGGTGAGTACACTCAAATAATCGGATGACTTGATAACACATCGTGATTGCTTAGAAGGTGTCTCGCAGCGGCCAAGAAGAAATCCTCGTAGGTGATGTCAGTCGCAATAGCTGATAAATGATCGTTCGCAAGACAGGCTGGACTTTGTGGAGAAGAATAGAAGTGGATACATGGGACCTCTCCGCAAATGTATTCACAACCCAAATTTTGTTGACTGTGGAACAAAGACGACAAGCTATTTGCTAAGCGATTGTTCTTCTTTCGGGACTGAGAAGCAAACGAGCCGTCTTATGTCTTGCTACCGAAAAGTGCGCCTAACTTTTGTCGCATCAAACAATGTTTCAATTTTTGATAGCCGCTCCCTTGTGTGTCAAAATGATTTCCTTTTCATTCCGATCACCACCAGCATACTGCATCTCAACTTCTAAGCCTCCAAGCCCTTCATCAGCTGCCTTTCGGTTCCACAGCATCTGCATAATCTTTCCATCCGCTCCGCACAGTACATAACCCATCGGCCATCGACTCCTGCCTAGAGCTTCTCTTACACCTTTGGTTGCTGCTTGCTGCGAAACCAGAAGTGCCATTACACTAGATGTTCTCCACCCTTGCGGAGCACCTACAAACGTGCCTTCTAATTCACGAGCTTGAGCTGGTTTCATTTTGGAAGCAAATGCTTTGCATTGTATGAGGACTTTTAATGGTTGGGGAGCTGTAGGTAATGACCAAGTTCCAAGAAGATCGATGCCACAGTCTGATCTTCCACCAACTTGCCTGAGAGACATTCCCAATCGCTCCAATGCTTGCTTGACAATATATTCATAATGAGTTCCTACATATGTAGTACTGCCTGTGTCCATGTTGTTGCGTGATGCATATTCTAGAAAACTGGGCAGATCATGATGTTCTGCATTCTGTAAGTTAGGATACGCTATATCATCCACTTCGGCATTAGTTTTAGATGCATTTGCCGTTGCCGTTGCTGTTGCACTGTTTGCAAAATATCTGCGTGATGATTGCTTGCCCCATCGCAGATGAGAACGTGCTAAAAACATGGAGAATGGCTGAGTTTGCTAGTATCATGTGACTAGCATAATCCTCCACAGCGTAGTTCGTCCTGAGTAATGCAAAACGGATGTAAAAGCGGGCTCTTATTGGGTACCTGCATACACTCTTTCGGAAAGAAAGACGAGCGGCAGGAATAAACATGTACCTAGGGAGTGTAAAAATGTTTTGTACATATTTTCACCTTTTCTGATATCGATGCTCGGAAGCCGGAAATTATGTAAGGCTACGGCCGATGATCTCAATTCAGCTAAACCCTTTATGGACATCTCCCCGCATAAGATTATCTGCAAGGCTGACACCAATTCGTGTAAGCTCTGGAGCATCTGTTTGGAGATCTTACAACATTGATTTCCCTTTCGTTAGCAGCAACAAGTCATGGCTGATCGATTGACACAACTTCAAGAAGCGATTGATGAGGTCTAGTTTATTATTAAAAAGCATCCACGTTCAATCACTGACATTACTTAGCTCGCTCTTCAATTCGTCGCATCGCTCGTATGGGTTAACAAGCACCATGACTACCAAACTCTCAGCCCAACCGACATGGTCCGAAAGGATACCAAGAAGGACGAATCTGGCGAAGCATTGCCAAATGAAGACGGCTGTGAGATTGCCAGCCCCTATGATATGCCAATTTTGACTCACCCCTTTACTATAGTAGAGCCATTACCTGCGGACAAATTCAAAGAAGGCCAGCTAGAATTAGCACGGGATCTAATCGTCAAGGAGCAGCAAATCGAGGTGCTTATATCTGCACTACCGGGACTAGAAGACAGTGAGACCAAGCAGCACCAGACGATCCTAAGATTGGAGCAAGAATTGAAAGAAGAAGAAGAGAGGAGAAAAGAGGCTTTGAAGGAAAAAGAGGCTGTTCTGGCTAGGTTGGAGGGAGTTATAAGGAGTGTGAAGAGACCGTGATACGACCGCTTTCGAGCCCGTTTTTCGAATAAACTATACCCGCAGAATTTGGCGTTTGGGTAAGCACAAGGCGTTTAGAAATATGGAAGTTGACAGAATGGGGGTTTGAGGATAGAAAAGTCTGCGATCGAGCGGTGTGTCGCAAATCCAGACAGTCGACTGTTCTCAGCTCGTTACGTTCGTATATACAAACAGTTTTGTCACCCGGTAGGACTGTGGCCACTCACTGCAACCCCGGCTTATGGAAACCGGTGTGCTTTTTAGATAATAGGAGTACTGCGTTATAATAAGATTGTCAAATGAAGATAATTGAGATGGTTCGAAGTAGCTCACGAAGGTGTATCTATTATGTATTGGTCTAGTCTATTCTACGGAAGAACAAACGTGGGACTATCTCTTATTGTCCACTTTATTAATGAGAACTACTTCCCTAGGGAATGTTGAATACTTCTTGTCACATCATCTGTGCTTTATGTAGTGGTGAAAAACTGTGGGTAGACAGTTCTCAGCTCTTCCAAAGTGCTGATTTGGAAATTTGCTACTGGCTTAGCAGGTGATTTCACACCTTCCTCAACCAAGTGAGCTGCTGTCCAACCAAGTTTATAAGCCGCCTCGCAGTTTATGAGTGAGTCATCTGAAATATGTGAGTAGTAGTCAGATAAAATCGGGCTCACAAAGAACCTACCGACAAAATAACAATCTTTAAACTCCTTTACTCCAGCTTCACTCATGGCCTTTTCGAACGATTCTTTGTACGGTTTGCAAATCATTTTTTCCTGAGCGTAATCACAGTATGTCATACCCTCAAACAAATCTTCTACCCCGAGTAGACGGACAACACGTTTCCCATGGGTGACATAAGCATTGGTGAATAGCCAGAGCTTGACTTTGGACCGATCAATGTCCTCGAGTAGCTTGCGAAGCTTTGGATCCACGGAAAGAATGCTTTCTAATGGGACGGCATCGTCTACTTGACGATTGTATTCCAAAGCATCAATCTTGTGGTGACGTACCAGACCTTCGATGGCGAGTCCATAGGTTTGGTAGTATTCTTGATGGAGCTTATAGGCATCTTCTCGACTAAGCTCAAGATGTTTCATGAAATAGACATCGATCAAATCGGTCATGTGGTCATGAACCTTTTTACCTACGGAGTGTATTGCGTCAGTCCATGAATTGGAGGATTATGCGTGAATGTGGCAAAAGAGAGATTCGTACTCTTAGAATATAGCTATAAAGAAGATTAGCAATCATGAAAGCGTATCAACTATTAGTATTAGCTTACACAATTATCGATATCAAAGAAGAAGACAGGTCGCGAATCCCCCATTTTGTTGGCGGTGAAATGAAAGTTAATAGGGGTAGGTAAAGAGGAAGTAGTAATTGGTGATCTAATTGCTCTAGTAATGGTGTATGTGGGATGTGAAAGGAAAGTGCGAGTTCTAGCACATTTGAAGATGCTATACATTGGTTAACAAGACTAAGAGAATGTGGAGAGTGTTCGGGTTATGATAGTATGTATCTAAAGAGTCATTCGGGGAACATCGATGCCGGCCGATCGGATAATCACTCTAGTATGGATGCCGTATCAATTCTACAGTAGAGTCCACGACGCTTAGTCATACAAGTCTGCACCTACCCATTAATTTTCTAGCCGACATAATTTCTCGACCTTGTTGACATTCAACCTGGTTCCTCAAAATATCGACACGAATAACCATTCAAACAACACAACTTTGGCATTTATAGTCAATCATCAATTCATTTATTAGACTGAATACTTGCATACGCAATAAGTCAATTTCTCGTATTGTTGATTATTCTAATTGCTCACTATTTTCAAACATGGCCCAAGGGGCTGTTGCTTTTGTGCCGACCAATGGCACAAATGGTGTAACACTGACAACAGAGAATATTCGTGAAATTCGGGAGTACGAGAAGATAATTTCATTTCGAGATGCTGTTCTTGCAGGAACTCATCCTCGCGTCAAAGTCCCTTCTCATATTGTAGGAGTGGGAAAACAGAGCAGTCTAGCTCGTAATACATCATCACCTAACACATCAGCAATACGCGCAAATGCGCAAGCAGCCATCGACTCGGCACAATCCTCGAAGAGTCATTCACCAGTCAATTATCGTGCTGCCGCGGCAAACAGCCATATTGCGAAACAGTCTGTATCTACGATTTCTAATAAATCTGTGAAAACTTCAGAGATTAATCCGATTCTGTTGGAAAAATCTGATGATCTTATAAAGGCGGAAATACAATTGCAAAGGCAGAGATTGGAAAGAGCTCTTCGGGAACAAATGGACCAACATCGTTTGGCCCAAAAAGCTTTGCTTCAGACATCTGAATCCCTCCCCAATTTTGATCTTACCGAAGTTTTGCAAAAAGCTCTTGCTATAGTTCATCCCGCCACGGCTCCAGAAGTTGAACCTTCTGTGGGTGCTGGAAGTGACTCGTTTGATGAAAATTCTTTCTATTCTAGTCAGCATGATACCCCTGAGCCATCCAACTCATCGCATAGCCACAAGCCAACCCTCAGCGGGCAAGTACGCGGTGAGGTTTCGATTGAAGAATCGGCAGCTCAAACTGATCCTACAACCAATGTTGAAGACAATGATGTGGTTATGACTGGTAGTCTACTATCCCAAAATAATCATCTAGAATCTCAGACACATTCACAATCACAGTACCGCCCATTAGGAATTCAGAACAATCGTTCTGCTGAACAACAATTTCCAAATGATTTTCGAGGAAAGGTTGTCCAAGAACCACCATATTCCAAGGGTGTACCACGTAAAGTATCGGGCATTGTTGATCTTTCTCAAGACAGTACGAGTGCAGGTTCTGAAAGCGCAGGTTCTCAGCAGATGGGTGATGGATTGGCCCCAGCAAAGGCATCTCAAATGGATTTGCAGCAACCACTTAACACCCGAGCCCATAATCTATCTCCCCTAGCACCACAACCTGCTCGTGTCTCACCATTGGCTACTGCAAGAGACCCCCCTATCCTCAGAGACGCCCTTCCCGTTAATGAGGCACAACAACCTCAAGTTGCTGCACTTCGAAATGCAGCCTCAGGTTTATCTAGTGCAGAAAGTTCCCCGAATGGACCAAAGATTTCAGAGAAGAAGAAAGGAAAGAAGAAGAAGCGTAAGGCTAATGATAGTGGCCAAAACGATACACCGGATTCTCCATATATCAAAGCAGAACCCCGTTCACCATCCCCATTTGCTGCTGTACCTCTACCACGACCACCAAAGAGACAGCGACAGTCAGGACAATACGCGTCAGAACTTAACTATGATGAGCCTAGATATGAGCCTGTTGAGGCGATTCCGGAAGCCACTTCTAAAAGATATGAAGAAGTTCGAGCTCCCGTACGTTATGAGGGAGGTTACCCAGATCGATATGCAGAGATCCGACGACCAGAACCCATATATCAACGCGTGGAGCGCGATGAAGTCGAGTATCAAAGGGTTGATAGCGGAGGACAGTATACAAGAAGACCAGCGTCTCCAGTCTATGCTTTACCATACTCTCGGCCAATTAGAGAAAGCTCTCACGCAATCGTGGACCGACAACTTATTGAGGAACCTAGATATTACGCCGAAAGAGAACGACCTGTATTGTCCAGAATGAGTGTCCGCCCAGATGCTGATCGCGAAAGGTCTCGATCGCCGATTATGAGAGAGAGAAGATCGCCAATTCCAATGGGACCTCCGCGTCAACCTGTTAGGATCATTGTTGATGCATATGGCCGTGAGTATATTGATCCCACTCCCGCACCTTCAATGCGTCAATCAGTTGCTCCAATTGCCAGAAGGCATGACGACGGAGAGCTGTATTATGAGCGTGCCCCTGTTAGAACAATGTCTACTCGCCCACCAGTAGAAACATTTGAAGAGGATGGAGTGTTATACAGGAGAGCCTCTCCCATCGTTACTGCCCCACGACGTGTCATTACACAACCAGAGTACACCCAACCTGAATATCGCTCATACCGTGAACGGGAATATTCAGTTCGCCCAACTCCAATGGGACCACCAGGCGAAGAATATGTTAGAGTTAGAGCTCAACCTGAGCGTCGTCAAGCCAGTCACTATGATGAAGCTCCTCGTGAGTATTTGTCTCGACCACAAAGCGTGCGACCAGAAGCCATTAGATACGAAGTCCCTAGAGAATATGTGGGAAGACTTTCAAGTGTCCGACCCGAGGCTCCTAGGGAGTATGCTTCAAGCGTGCACCCTGAAGTTCGTCGCGAGGTTATGGCACCTCCTCGTCGAGAATTTAGCGTTCGTCCCACGGAAATAATTCCTCGCAGTCATCAGCCTGCAGCAGCAGAAGGAGAGAGATACTATGAAGTGGAGAATCAGAGGCCGGCTATTCTAGAGAGGGCTCGGGAACGCGAAGGTTCGGTGTTCATTTATGCAGATGATGTACCAAGAAAAGTGTACCGCTGAAACTCGTAACAATCCATGAAAGCCAAGACTGAATGTAGCGGTATCCAACCGGCAGTCTGTTCCGAATCGATTGTGGCTGATATCATACTACACCTGCAAGGTGTGTGGGTGGAGAAGCATGAAGGGGTAATGTGGCGTAATGGGCTTGGAGGAAGTTTGTGTGGTTTATTAAACAGCCGTCTTGGATTGGATATCAGGCTTGTAAATCATCAGTACGTTTAGAAGCAAGTAATTGTACAACTATCATAATGCCCAAAGTCGTAACATATCAAACTCAATCAATCTATGATTCACGTGAAGATTTCCAAGGGTGAACGAATGCAACACCGGCAGGCTATTTTAGTAATCGAAGCAGACCAAAGCAAACATCTCTCAACGAAGAACCTTGCAAATGATACCTAGTAGTTAACTAACACAGCATACTTTGAGTCTTGAGCCAAGCACGAGCAAGCATACATCACTAACAAGACAAAGTCCGGGGTCTAGACCGAACTTTGAGTTTGGACACTGAGTAGCAGGTAAGCTGTTCTGTAAGTATTTCCGTTTTTGGGCGTTTTTGTTTATGGGGCACACACACACGCTGGAACCGGTGGACAGAAATAAGAATACCAAGTCATGTTTCAAATGGGGTTTTGATGGAATGTTTTCCGGAGGGTTTTACGGAGTGCAGTGGGGATTTTATGTGGATTGACGGAATGATGGAATGATGGAATGATGAAAGATGGAGCCTTTGATTCAATTTACTTTTGGGGGGAAAAGGAAGAAGAAGGAGGAAGAGGAGCAGGAGAAAGGGATTAGTAAGCGGTGTGTACTACCTAGGAGCCTAGGTAAGGCGATTGAAGTCATCGTTGTGAGAATCATGAGATGTTGAGGCGAAGCAAAAGCTGGGTCCAGATTTATTAGTTGGTAGTTGGTCGGTAGGTACTACCTAGTGGGACCCCAGAGACGAAATGGATGATCATTACTGTGATAGGGATGTAGGATAGATGATCTTGAGAATGTGTGTGTGTTTTCTCTTTTGTTTGTTTTTTCCTTCGCTCTTTCTCTTTGGAGGTTTGAGGATTGCGGATTGGAGGGGTTTCTACTCGAAACTTGGAAAGATTTCATTGAAACGGATCATTTGGGTTTTGTGGGGAGAGAGGGATGGGGAGGAAAGAATGGAAGGAAAGGAGGTTGGAATTGTGTTTATTATATCTTCTTTTGTTCGCATGATTTATTGTTTATGTGAGGATATGATATGATATGATATAGTACTTGAATGATTGTAGAGAGTACTCTTATAAGTTTGGTGTAATAATGTTCATGTTCATATCATAGAGTACGTACTAGGTACCTAGGTAGTGGTGGAGGTGATGGTTGTTAGAGCGGCAATGGT
The DNA here is from genome assembly GCA_004916875.1 of Botrytis galanthina. Lineage (NCBI taxonomy): Eukaryota > Fungi > Ascomycota > Leotiomycetes > Helotiales > Sclerotiniaceae > Botrytis > Botrytis galanthina. Next base: position 90,184 of record PQXL01000109.1, read on the forward strand.
GTGGGAAATTGGTGGGAGGTTTGTAACTTATTACAGTTGGGTGATGTCAATTTGATTGTTTTGATTGTTGTTGTATCAGTATATGAAGTGACGATAGATAGTATTGATTAAATCTATCAATGCACCTCGTGATATAACAGCGACAATTAATAAGAAGCAATGAAGAATTATCCAAGGCTCGTTTATTATTGCCTGTATACATCCATTCTTACGCTTTTATTTCTGAGGGAGACTCACCACTCTAAAATCTAAAAGCAAGGAATCTCTATCTGTACGCACCTAGTAATCACCTCCCTGTCTAGTACCGGTATCTGTCCATCATCTGTCCATCTGTCCATCTGTCCATCTGTCCATCTGTCCATCTATCCCTCAATGAGTGTACCATGTACCACACAACTACCTACACAGCTACAAATAACACCGTACGATATGGAGGTTTCCTTACCTACCTTACCCACCACCTACCACCTACCACCTACCACCTACCACCTACCACCTACCACCTACCACCTACCACCTACCACCTA